>OZ026628.1:72360411-72657911 GCA_964020975.1 Hermodice carunculata | reverse complement strand
GAGTTGATTTCTTTATAGCTCAATCTCCTCCTAAGGTTACGGCAGGGACGTCCCTGGTTACGGTAACCTAAACAAATTTGGCGACGGTATGTTTTTTAAATCAACATTCTGCTGGAAAAGAGTGCAACAAAATATATGAAAAAAATAAAAAAAATTATGATAGAATTTTCCGAAGAGAGACATTTAAATTTTCCACTTCTGCTATTCTAAAACGTCTCACTTACTTCATTTTAGCTAAAAGTGTGCTTACACGGGGTACAGATGCGCTTGTGCTATTAGCACACACAAACATAATAATGTGGTACACTGTCAGTTCCTATCAAGTAGAGCATGCGTGTATTGCTTTGAATTCATTTTTTACCTCAAAAGGGCCAAGGGCCACAGAATGAAATACGAGCTATTCTGCAACTACATCAAAATATTCACGATGCAAATGTTTATACTGCTTCAACGTTCATGCCATGGATGGGCTTGGACATACAGTCGAAATGCTGAGACATGAATGAGATTGATTGGCTACCAGCACGCCTCGGTTCCAAGCTAAGCCCTGGGCTGTGACGTCACCAAAATACACAAAATCCAACATGGCGGCCATGATATTAACTGGTATCACATACAAATAAGAAATTTGAAAAAAGTGGTACAAAAGATGTGTTATGATCTCTTACCTTTATATGTCCTCTTTCCACAGATTTAAATCCACATTATAGTATTATTCCAGTCTAATAATAGGGCCATGGTAGTCCAATATGTCCATTTCATTTCTGATATGTCAGCCATTGCTGACCCTAATATCCAGAAGTCATGTACATGTAATTTGATCAAATTTTGTACAAGCAATGTGATGGCAAAATATTTTGCCATCTACTGCAAAAATACTTTCCTGATGCAAGCAGTAAGATGTAGGTCCAAATTAGAAAGAAATAATCTTGTGACCTGACTTTGAATTTCAACCTCTAAAATCCGCCATTTTGCAAAAAAATCCACTTTTTCTACAAAGCTCCACTTTCGTAACATGGGGTCTATTCCCGGCAATTTGCACCAAGAATGCACTGCCAAAGCATACCGATCCATAATCCAATGGGGGTGGTGGGATAGTGACAACCCTGTGTACACCTTTCAGCCTAAAACGAAGGAACCCCAAAATGACATATTTAGGGGGTAGGGCGCTTTGAATTTTGATCAAATCTGTACAATTTGCCCTAGAATGCTCAAATATATTTTTTTCACAACTTAAAATATCAGTACGTATGAAACTTAGCCTAGTCTATGTTATTACAGAAAAGGTTTTATTTTATCAGTAGCTCTAAACCCCTATTACTTCTGATAAAATGGACTGTTCTGTTATTCAAATTGGACTGCTTGTATCTTGAAAATTTAACCCAATCCAGCCCAAATTTATACCCTCTTGAAAAGCATGAACACTTGTTGGTCAAGTTACAGCATGAAAGGGTCATGGATCTGTTTTAAATTAAAATGCCAGAGCAGTATCTGGTTAGTGCGTGTTCCAAACAGGCATCTCTTGTGTCTTCAGTGGGGTATTGGGTGACAGGATGCTCGTAAAATGACCATTAATCGTAACCCAATAAATGCACTGACTGTTATATACAGTAAAACCTCTCTAATCGAACACCTCCATATACCGGACACCTCTCTATACTGAGCACCATTTCTTGGTCCGGAATGTATACTTCCAATGTTAGCAAACTTCCCTATACTGAACACCTCCCCTTACTGAACACGTTTTTTCAGGTCCCAAGGGTGTTCGGTATAGGAAGGTTTTACTGTAAGTGGTAAATGACTTATCACACCCCTTTCATGTGATCTGCAAACACCTCAATACTCCCAAATAGCAGGGACTAAGATGTGCCCATGCGTCTTTGTTTACATAAGCACTGCCCAGCAATGGAACCGAGAACGAGGCTGCTGATTTGACCGCTAATCTTGCATCTCATTAAACCCAGGTCAGCATCTCGACTGATATGGGATTCAGCGGGCTCTGGCTCAAAACCTAAGCCGGTGAGGTATTATTTTTTTTTATCAAAAGTGTCTAAAATTGATGCTTAACAACATACATAAACACGAATTCAAATAAATAAATAAATAAATAAATAAATAAATAAATAAATAAATAAATAAATAAATAAATAAATAAATAAATAAATAAAGGAAAATAAAGGAAAATATTCGGTGCAAGTGCCACCTTTCCACGATGAAAATTAAACAAGCAAGCTACAGTTCCTACATTTTCTGGACAAGCCCCAACATTAATGATGAAGTTGACTTTGACTTCCCTTGATTCATCTACTTTAATCAAAGCACAGGCCTCCAATACAACTTTTTCACGATACAGGCCCACGTAAATTCTACTCGACCAAATTCCAATAGTCTATATTTCCGTTAGTTCCAAATTCGCCTAGGGTGGTGCTGCCCATCCTGTTTATAGTTGACCGCCCATATATAGGGGTCACTTTCCATGACCCTCACTTTTTCTGCATGGATTAAAGAATAAGCCTGTTGGCGACCACAGGAAGTGCTTATTAAAAATGTATTCCTTTTTTAACGCAGTGCCACATTTTTTTTGTAATGCTGTATGGCAAATATCATGTTTGAGTGGCAAATTGCGACAGATGAGTAAAAGGTGTCCTAAGATGTTATCCCTGTTTTGTAAAACAAAGCGCAGCTATCCACATGAAACATGTGGCCCGCATTTGCATATACTTTTCTATACTGGAGGTTCGTCTCTAACAATTGAAAACCGGCATCAGTGTAAATACGCTAGATATGTATTCAACAGTAGCTGCATTCCTGATCTTCTTATAATACCGGGTATGCACTGTGAGAAAGTATAGGCATGGTACAAAACTAGGGCCTCTGGACATGCGAGTTGTCCTATGAAAATAATTTTTCGATATATTATCTATAATCCTTTTGAAATTCCTTCCACACACTAATACTATAGCCAACGTGCTTTTATACAAAATCATGCACCAATGTATCCCTCAAGGGAATCAAACAGAAGGCATGGAGTATAAACAATACATTTGCAAGTTGAAGATCCACATACTCTTGTAATCAAGTGTTACAGCTAAAACTTTTTACACTCACTCACACACACACACACACACACACACACACACACCTATATATATATTCGTGTGGGGCGGTACACATGCTTTTCAGGGGGTACCAGTCTTAACCAAGGTGAAAGAAGTATTTTGTGCAGGTCTAGCACCACTTGTCAGCAGAGGAATCAGTGCATATCTTTCTTGCCCTACACCATTTCATAAGGGGACCTGTGGCAGAGAGACAAGGGGCCAAATATAGAATTTTGCAATAAGCGTCAGAGTGTAACGTCTTTTATATTTTTTTTGAAGCTGAAAAGAGCGTGATTCATGCAATTGTACAGCGTGTTCTTATCATACCTCACGTGCACATTGCAGAAAACCACAATAAGGATAAAGGTTTTCTGTTGACATTCATGGAAATATTAGACATTGGAGATATTAGATATTTTTATTCCTACATGCACCCCTATAATACCAGGTAAATTGAGAGATTCTGATAATAATGAATAAGAGGTAGAAGATTTTTTGAGCCAGCAGTGACATCACCCCATTCCCAGAATATTGCGTCTTGGTAGCCATACTCGATAAAGTTCACGGCCTACTTTTTCACGTTATATTTAAACCACGTTGCACAGGAAGGCATAGTATCCACAGGGAGAACAGCAAAGAGAGTCAAGGAATGCATCGTCGATAAGAAAGCACTGAGAATGATCTAGCATCATCAATTTCTTTTGTCCTTTATATGGAGAACTAAATGTGTTTTGGCATCAGTGGTTCCTTATTCAGGGGATTCCCTATAGAACTAGAAAGCACGATTTGACTCGTCGATTCAGATTGAATAGTTTTTACATATGGAATGCTTTATTTGGACATAAAACTTTCGCTGTTAATGCACACCTGAGAATATATATATATATATATATATATATATATATATATATATATATATATAAAACGTTTTATGATCCTGAACGGCCAGGTATCGTGCCAGCAACCTTTGACACCAATCAACTAGCCAAAAATGGGAAACGCACGTACCAGCTGCACCAAATCTCCATTTTCTGAAAGGAATGGTTCAATGGAGGCCCATATGCGTGAATGCCATAATCGACACGGCCCAGTCCATTGTGACCAATCCAGTACTGTATATGGAGTTGTCCCAGATCGGGGACTGTATACATGTAAGTTCTCCAGCATGAAAAGTTTACCGGTCGATGTATTAGCATGGTGAACATAGAAAAACTGTTGTTAATGCATGTAGGTGCAGATAGATTTATCCCGAAACTCACCGATTGGATTTCCCGCAATAAAAGGAGAATATACCTGAGGATCCAAACTATCGCCCGCTTCTGCAAGTCCAAATGTGACATTACTCTAACGCCATACTCAATATCAGGTTCAATTCAAACCTTGGTAGGGTGTGATTTAGAAGTTGTACTTAAGTGATGTCCTGGAAAAAATCTGTACAAAAGCATCGGAAATGTGGCATAGTATATTGAATATATAGATCAGGTTAACTTTCTTGATCGCCTGGGAGACTGATTTAAGGGACAGGGGTAATCTTTTCGTAGAGTACGAAGATTGAGATTTTCTGACACTCAATCTTCTGACACGATTAAAGATGGATAAGGATTCGGTATTTACGTTGCTTGAGACAACTGGGCATAGGATTAACAGTGTTCACTACAAGGCACGTTTTCTTCCACGTCTGATCCAAATTCTGACATCATTACGTTTTATAAAACTTTTCTTTGCTTGTCGATAGGGATTTGTTTGGAGTAATTAAATTTACAGCTAGCAGAATGACAAAATTTCTGATGCCATTGCTTGTCTTTTTTACCCTCAATTTATCCCAGCAGGAGAAGAAATTCCTCGAATTCAGCAGCGATATTATGCTCTTTCCGGAATCCACGGAATTGTTGGGGCATTTTACTGCACATACATAACCATTCTTCACCTAGTGGGGATAATGCAGACTTATTTTGAAATAGAAAGGGATATTTCTCCATAAATGTACAAGCTATTGGGAATGTCTATCATTCTATCCACAACATTGTAGTAGTCTGGTGGCCCGGTAGCACTCATAATTGGCGGACCTTTCAGAAGAGTGAAATATGCCACTTATTCCAATGACGTAAACTTGAGAGTTTCTTTATAGGAGAAATTGAATATGATTCAAAGTGTAAAAACATGCGTGAGTAATAAAATTTGGAATGCATGTAGGCCTCCAGAAAAAGGATTCCACAACATCGGAGCCTGTGAGAAAAACTGTTCTTGCCATTATATTGTGTGTCCTACGTCAGTTAAATGATACTCACCAATTGTGATCTGAACGTATCTGATTGTAACTTGTGCAAATCATTCTCAATTCACCTAAACCCAGAATCATCGCTTCAAAAGTTGGAATCTTGAAATTTCAAATCATGATCTTGATCGACACTTGCCTGAAAAGGAATTGCGCAACCGGGCATATGACTATGAAGTTGCTGAATTGTGATTGCCCTGTGCAAAAGTAAATATGCCTCGCGTTTAAAAGACTTTACCATAGTCATCAGGGTCCACAGAAATGGTAAAGGATTTTAGGCATGATAGACAAAGACTTCCTGGAACGTCGACTTTAACATTGCATTTGAGTACTCATTTAACATATGCATTTCAAAAGCATACGGATGTACATGTAATTCGATGCATTGGACCTTTTAAAACACAGAGGATACCTGTAGTAAAAGGAAGACATTGGTAAATAGACACCCTCCACGGCCATATTTTTCCATGAACACAATTAAAACAATGTTGCATACATTGTTCAATAATATATTCACACAGCTCTTCTTCACAATAAGCAAACACTGTCTCTAAACTTTGTGAATTATTACTGGACAACCAATTCCACAAACAAACTCTGTTTTACCCGTAAGCACAACCTTTTCCAGTTGCTATTTTGCAACATTTCAAATAGATATTATGATACTGTTTCGAGACTCTGGACGATCATGATAATTGTATTGTTAGCCTGATGAATTTATCCAGAGCATTTAACTGTCTCCCTCATAACCTGATGGTGTGCAAGCTACCTTAATGCACATGATGTATTTGTGAATACGTACAACTGCATTCCTAGTTACTAGTACGTATATTATACAGATCAGAAAGTAAATGTCGAGGTGCTAGCAGCAAATGGACAATAGTTTTAATAGCGAGCTATCACTTTAGTAACTATGGCCCTTTGTTGTGCCATACTTTTAATTTTTAACTGTTTTGTAGGAAACATAAGGGATGTGTATGAAAATGCTGCAGCTAGCAGTATATCACCTTTCCACATTTACTTGTAGTTGTATTTCAAAATACTGCAAATATAAATGTAAATACTGGTGTATTGTAAAAGTTATACATGATAAAAATCCCCAGACGTACTACTTTTTCCAGGTAACTTCTTTTATCACTGTGGCATTTTGAAATCGAAAGTGTTCAAGTCACCGTTACAATAATCAATGTAACTGGCTTTATTTAGTAGAGATAAAACTCATCAGTTACCTCGAGCAATCAAAAAACCATTTGGTCTTAAATAGGAGACATAAACTTAGATCTCATGACCATCAAATCTACATAGATAAATAGGCTGTGGTGTAAATGATCCTCTATTACTTGTGTGTGGAGTTATGGAGTGCGCAGTCAAAGATTACAACAATCAATACCTTTATGGTAACAATCTTGTTAAATACGTGACTGCCCTGTGGGATAGACCCCATTCTTGGAAATTGTCCAGGTAAAAGTGGAAAGCATTGAAAGCATGATCTTTTCTCTTTGTATTCAATTGTATGATGTCCTTTATCCGCAGACTTCTACATCGAGGTATGAAAGTTTCCCTTTGCTAAATTGATTCATGTATTCCTTTAGTGAGAGTTAATAAAATCACAACAAACTTCACCCCCGTATATCATTGACAATATATTTAATTTTAAAGTAAGCCCATATAGTCATTGAATGAAAATATTGACTGATATGGACATATGGGTATTATCAAATGTCATCTCTAATTGGTTTGAAGCCATCGATGTTATCACCATGAATGTCTTTTCCACAGTTGGTACACAGGTACAGCTGGATTTAGAAAACTCCCCAGCCACTCAGACATGATGCAGCTGTATATTTTAGGGGCGTGCATGAAGAAAATGTTGTCTTACGTCTTTGCTTTAAGATGTGTCAATGTCCACACTACCTAAAAGAACATTATCGGTTTCAACACACATTAGAGGTACAGTGGTACCTGTCTTGTAAGGCCCCCCTGATGAGCGGCCACCCCCTGCGCAGGTTTGTGACAACATTTGATTTACCGTGTGGTCTATTAATATGATGCAAGTGTCCGCCACCTGTTGTATGAATACTTGTGTAGTGTGCTTCCAGAGGATATTTAAAAACTTTTTCAAGTTTCTATCCCCACATGTGTCTTATTCGTGAATTTGTTCAATGTGCATGTAGGAACAATAGTCAATTCAATTCAAAAAGGCCATTTACTTTTTTTTTTGTAAATTATCTTATGTTAGGTGTGCCCCACCAACAATGACAGTGATAATTGGAATTTAACATCATTATATTGGATAACTGTTTCCGCCTTAGGTTGTTCTTCCACAGGGTCACGTAGATAGATCTTAGTCCAATTATTCCAAACTTAATGCAGGAGGACACTGGTGTACCAGGAGGCAACTTATGGGGCGTACCAGGTGTACGTGAACCTAGTCGCATCTCGCCATTAAAAACGAACTGAACTCTTTCATCGCAAATGTCGCAACAGTCGACGTGCTGTGCATTGATGTAACGAAACCAAATTCATATTCCTTGTTAACAGACCTTTCTTTCAAGTACCAAAGTGTCTATAGTTGCAGAGAACATATGAATAGACCAGGTCAACAACTTTCGTCTTCTCGTTTAAGGCCCATTGCAAGCCGTAGAAAGCTAATGTCTCTGTTAAAACTTTGAACTTGAAGAATTTACTAGGAATATTGTCTAACTTTTTTCGCCTCCCTTCCTTAAGGTCTTCATGACAATGAATTAAAGTCAGTGTCGTAAAACTACAAGTTTAAAGCACTTGCAATGAGGAATAAGCAACCCAACCATAAAAAACAAACACACACTGGATGGTCTAACGCTACAAATATCGACACATGACATACACCCAGCGACCTCATATAGGATCATGATCATCTACTGTCGTAGCAAGCTTCACTACCACCGCCTTCCTCCTGTAACATGTCGCTGTGTGCGCGGCATAACGTATTCTCAAAGTACCTTCGTGGATTTTGTCCTTCTTTCCTTCTCTTTTAATTTTTTTTCTCTCTCTCTCTTTCTTCTGTGTATCTTTCTCCCTCTGTCTTTATTTCCTTCGTTCCACATTTTTGGTCCTACATTTTATTTCTAGATTTTTTATTTAGAAACTCCAAACTTGGATTGATGGTTATACTTCCATACATAAAGCTCGGCCTTTTTGAGGAGATGTAAGAGTTTTAAAAATTGTGCAAATTAGGGGTATTTGAAAATTCAAAGCTTCAATATCTTCAAAACTTTTATAGGCAGAGGTGTCATTCCAATTTGTTTTGTAGGTTTATTCTGAATAATAATAATAATGATGATGATGATGATGATGATGATGATGATGATGATGATGATAATAATAATTATTGTTATTATTATTATTATTATTATTATTATTATTATTATTATTATCATCATTAAAAACCCCAATGTGAAGCACTGGGGACGTCAGTAAAATTGTACTTCAATTAATAACTCTTCACTGTATCCTTTCGCCATAAAGACATACACACATTACATATGCACACATATACATACATATACATACAAATAAAAATATAATATGTACATATTATATGTATATATATATATGTATATGTATATATATACATATATATATACATACACACACACACACACATATATATATATATATACATACACACACACATATATATATATACATATATATATATATATATAATATTAATAAAAAAATTACAAAAAGGAGCAACTGTGTCACATTTTCAGGTAGTCGTTAACAATATCAAAGAGACAATTAAAATAAAAAAATGCAAACTCCCATCTATTTTACACCTCCCGTCCAACTCGTTCTCTAAACCTATACCTTAGTTATTCACTGTTGTTACATTTAACTATATATATATATATATATATATATATATCAAGGCTTTCATCGGCCAAATGGATTTATCAACCGATGATGGGGGGTGGCAGTTTTCTCGTGATAGCTTTTACCTTCGACTTAGTAGAAAACGATCCACTTTACCTATATAGTGGAAGAAAGTTAATAGCGAACAAATAACATTAAGCAAGTTTTGGTTGATACTGGCTGGAAGAAGTGAGATAACGTAACAGATGTATGTATAAATATGCGGGAAAATAGCAAAAGTCAAATTCGATGTACCTGTGAAAATGATTCATGTACATTCTTGAACATTTTTTATGTACCATGTTAGTAGTGATTTTGTTATGCTCCCCTAAAATGTAACAGAACATAAACAGTGATTCTGACAGTATGAGCACATGCTATTTTGCCTGTTTGAATCGTTACATATAGTTGTCAGACTTAATTTTCGGTTGATTTTTGGCTTTTCTCTGTTGGTTTTAACACCTTTTTACTTTCAGGCTTAAAGTAATTGCAGTGTATTTTGACAGGATCAATTTCCTTTTGCGACCGGCCTACTGACGATGCACACTATACCAAATTTGTCTAAGCTCATCATATGTATATATAAAATTAATGATAAAAGTATCACTGGTGCCTTAGTGTTTTCTGTCATTGTACCCAATATGGACCTTTGATGTTATTTTGCACCCACCGCTTCAAGTCAGGTGTAAATGAACACAATCACACGGTGTACGATTCGAGTTCCTGCAATATATATATATATATATATATATATATATATATATATATATAAACAAAAAAATTGGAAACTCAGTCAAATGCTCCCTCAAAAATTATTCAGTGCGATTTTATTTTATTATTACCCAGAAGGCCATTATCTTGATGGAAGCGCTCATTTCAAGATGGCGCCACCCGCCAAACAATGACTTTTCATCGACATACCACAGAAAAGGTATATCAGTGAAATGCGATCTTAATTTTTTCTACATGTCGATAACCATCAGAGCTCATTGCACACTCGCTATGCTATGGGTATATGCAATGGGTATAACCTAGAAGGAGCTGGTCAAGCCATCTTATTGCCAAGCTTGTTTGCACCTTGCCAGGCTCCTTTCGTGGCCTGGCTCATTCATCCCTTGCAGACGTGCACGGAGCAGGTGCCATAAAAGGTGTTGGCTCATTTCCTGTTGGATAGATCGAATTTCACGTGGTGGGAGCATTGACCCTTTATGACATGTTTCAATTGGACCAAAATGATAGGCAAGAATAGTCTATAGATATTCTATTAAACATGTTTTTTAACAAGATGGTGCAATTTTCTTAGATTGCGTTCTAATTGAAATGACAGCGACTAATTAATTTTTGATGTAATCTGTGTGAGAAAAAACTATTTATTTGCTGAACTGCCGTTAAAAATGTGGTGTTTCCGGAACAGTTCTTTTCTGCTAGTACAGTCTCTAGAAGCTGGCAACACTATGTTACTCTGAGGCATGTTCTTCACAATTTCTTGTCCTTATACTGTACTAGCGAGCTTTGATTACTACTACAGTCAATTCCACCTTAGTTGAGCTCTGAGAGGCGGCCTTGCATATTCAGTGGACACTGTTTGAAACCCAATCTCCAACAAATCAGTAGCGGGCAGAACTATTTTGGGTGCAGGCCATGTGTGACCACATGGTCAAGAGGTGGCTGGGCTGCAGTCTGAATACATTCATTCTTCACTTTTATTCCGTTTTGATTTGATTTTGCTGTATGGCATAGCTGTGCTGGTGTTACAGGCAAGTTGATATATAGTACACACCTACACATCATGTAACAAAACTAACTTATAGATAAAATTAGATAAAAGAAAACTTACAATTCACAGGTTTTGTAAGGGGGCACAACCAACACTTTCTGCTAAGTCACGATCATCCTATGCTTCACTTTCATCTGAATCAATACTACCTATACAATCCTAGTATGAATTTTCAGAGTCACTTTCACCAATACTAATAATTAACTCCCCTACTCTCTCCTCTAGCATGCCATCTGTTCTCCAATGGTAATCCTCCACCTTCTGTGTATTTTGTATAGCATCCCTTCAGTTGACTGGGGTAACATGCTCTACAGCCTCTTTACAAAGATTATGCACATCTTTCATTTTCCAGGTTGTGTTTTTTCTTGCCACATACATGTATCCCTTTATATTAGCCCAAATAGGTTCAATTGGGTTTAAATCACAGTGATATGGTGGGAGGCGAACAATTTCATGGCCATGTTCCCTAGCAATAGCATCAATTACATATTTCTTTTCTCTAGGTTTGTGTCTCTTGATCAATTCATAGAGTTCTGATTTTATCATATCTCCAGTAAATGGAACATTTTTGCTTTGCAGCCATTCTATCATACCTGCCTTTTTGGTAGCAGTTGTTGGAGCTTTCTCTGTTTGCACACTTTGGTATGGAGCATTATCTATCACAATGATTGAATTTGGTGGGATGTTTGGCATTACCATGAACCATTTTTTGAAGTTTTGTCCATTCATTTCATCATGATAATCCCTGACTTTGATTTGGCCGCAAACAACAACAGACCGTTGGCGACAAATCCCTGATCAGATCCACCAGGATTTATAATCAGACGATTTCCCTGCCCAGGTGGAATATGAAGCCCAAGTTCCCTGTCTCTTCCCTGTTCACTTGTGCCAGGATGTTGCTAACATTTAGACACTGAATGATGTGCATTCAACCAAGTTTCATCTTGGTATGTGACAGGCTGTGGGTTAGGCAACTGTCTGTTTTTTCGCATTCTACGGAGAAAGGAGTGTCGTAAAGTAATTATGTAACTTTGCTCTAACAAAAACTTTCTTCCATCAGCCTTGGCATATTTGTATCCTATTTTGAAAGGATTCTTTCCAGTAAAGTACGGCCACCTTTGAAGTTTGTACAATCTTTAACTTCAGGGAGTAATTTGTCTAGGGTTGGGATGTTTCCAGCCTCATATATTGAATGTATCTTCCGTCTTATCACTACTAAATCAAACTCATTAAGGTTTGACATGTCAAACTTTCTCTTCCTCTGTTTTCCTGGTGTGGAAAATATTGGCTGAGGAGTTGTTTCTTCCCTTCTAATTCTTTTGACTGAAGCATTGATAACCCCCATACATTCTGCTGTTCTTTAAAGCCAGCTCTTGACAGGAATTTTAGGCGGACCCAGATGACTTGCTTCTTCTTGGAGAAAATTAGAAGCATTCCAAATCACCTCTAGCTTGGCTTGAAAGCGCTTTTCCTCTCTTAATCTTCGACATTATGGTAACAGCGCTGTGATACTAAATGATAACTGCATATACAAGGATAGGACTCCAATGATCGAATGCATGAGTAGGGCTGTTGGGCATTTCCTGGACTGTGTAATTGTATATAATAATGTATCCCAAAATGTTTTCTTTTACACCCACTGAACTGACTTGTGTCCAGAAAGAAAACATTAAATATAATTAAATTACCAAACAGACATAGCTATTCAATCAATGAAGCCAATGTATATGCTCTTTGCTAACTCTTTCAAATTTGCATTGCTAATGCAATGTGTGAAACAAGTAAAAAAGGTCAGAATATCACAAATCATGAGCAGATATGATATTCTATTATGGTTGTCAGAAATTTTAAATCAGAACCCCCTTATTTAAAAGATAAAAATACTCAGTATATCCCTTTGATAGAAATTTTACTGACAGTAAATGAAGATTTCTGTCCTGAATGAGTCAAAGGATGTCGCATTTCGAAAGGGTCATTTTGATGTCACATCTTGTAAAATGTATGCCAGGATTATGGTGTGTTTGCCGTTTAATTGAGATGTGACACCCCTGTAAAAATGTCCCACAGGTCTTAAGATGTTGATAAAGGCTCTGGATTCTGTGTGAAATCTATTGGGGGTAATGAAATTCACATACAATTAAGGAGGAAAGGATAGGGTTTATTTTGAAGTGGTTACACTTGCCAGGACTGTGGAATAAGCTGGCCATTTGGTACCAATCATTCACTGTCACTGGTCATGTGTGTTTGGTGGGGTGGCTGACATAAAGCAGGGCCAGCTCCACAGTAAAATGGTGTCCCTTTAGCAGGGTTATTTTGTAAAAAAATCCAATTATTTGACGCTACAAAAGTGAAAATAAAACCCATGTGGACCTGTTTACATACACCACTAATTATAGCAGCGGGATTGAGTGGCAGGGCAAACAGGTCAGTTATAGGCTATTTGGCCCACCAGCACTGTGATCACAACTGAGACGGTCCCCAGAGCTCAAGTTAGGTGGAATGGACTGTATTACTCAATAACAGTCAATAATAAGCAAACAGAAAACATTTGAAAAAAAAAAACGAAACTGTTATATTGTTTTGAACAATGCACAACTAGCATTTTGAGTACAAGTATTTGTTTTTGCCATCCTATATGAGTCACTGTATTTGGTTTAACTAGCGCTGAAAGAATATCCTAGTACACATCTTTCCATGGTGCAAGGTGGGTGCAGTGATGCATCCACTTCATGCTGAGTGTTTACCTGGGACATATTATCCAGACAGATTTTCTCATTATTTTCGATTCGAAACATTTTATCTCAATGAGAGAACTAAATGCTATTAACCCAGACACTTCATTGCCAGAAATGGTGGCCAATTTTACTCACAAAGGGCAAGAAATGATACCAATTTCTAGTTTTATCTCCTTACCCGCACACATACAGAAACGAGGCAAAACATATGTACATACAAAGGATGCAAGTATTTGTGTTTGATGAGCTTCATGGAACTTTCCAAGGCAATGAAGCAGATATAAGCTAAAAACGGCATGGTGGCTTAATTAATACTGCATGTTAAAAATGATAACGATGCAGGCGGAAAAGGTCAGCCAATTGAAATAACATGTTTGAAGAGTTCATATGACAAAATTTACCTACCCATACCAGGTTATGCCACATGTATGTACATTGAGACTTCCTTATACCACTTAACATTACAGGTCACATCCTGTCGATGTGCCATAGTACCAATAGTCAATACATTTTCAAACATTACAGTGCCATCGTTGTTTTGTTTTGCTGTTTCTTCAGTACTCTCTCTTGGCGAACCATTTACAATCCATGACAAATTCACATTTTCCATGAATGCAGTCCATCGGATTGTACATAAAAATATTTTGCCACATGAAGTGTCTGTTATGCTTATAATAGGCTGGGTTGGCTGAATTGTAAATTATACAATAAAACCACGCACAGTCCTTGTCTCTAAATGAGTCGAAATTGTATTATATAAGTCTGAGGCACAATTAGAGTATATGAGACGACGGATTTTCTGGGGACCCGGGCAGACAACAGTATTGGTTTTAATTGAAACTTACAAGAAAAAACTACATAACCTCATTAATATGTATGACTTCTGCAGGGTCTCTATGCTCAGTTGATCTTAGCCAAGATATACAACTTCAACATTTAGTGATGCTCCCCTTTGCCAGCCATTTGTAAATGTGACACCACCTCTGTAACTATCTTGACAACCAAACTTTGTTGCGTGCCAGCCTCAGTTTCTCGCTCATGGCTTAAGGTCCATGTCTGTTGATGTTTACTTCCAAGTAGAGCAAATTTGCGTGTGTTTTGGGTGGGTTAGATTTTTTGGCCACTTGCTTTACTTAGTTGCTGCCGTCTTGCCTCTCTGCACCAGTTTTCAGTAGTTGAGGTCGTCTGACATTGATGTTGTGAGTTTGATCTTAATTATGGTGATCATGTGCACACATCAGCTTTTTTGATCAACATGGTGGACAAGTTCCTACCTCTAAAGAGGGATCCCTCTAGCTGGGAACATGACTACAAGGATTATCATCTGGCATATTGAGACCACCACCCAGCATGAAGTTCCTAGTACAAGGCAGTGGGGATCTTGCACTCAGAGTTGTAGCCATGCACAGTGGGCACAGTCTAGACTGAGTACCAATGGCTGAAGGTTAAATAAGTGGAGGCAAGATCTATTTCCAAGAAGCAGCCTTGTCTCACCCATTGTGCCTCTGTTCCTGTGGCTGGTTGGTTGCACTGCATTTCCCTGGCACCACAGTCCAAACCTGCAAGCCATACAACTCAGCCCCAGTCTAGCAGGGCTGGTGTTGCCCACTCCAGCCAATCCTGAAGTGTTGATTCTGCCGATGAATGTGCAGGTGGCTGCATCGACCACAGAGGCTCGAGTTTTGTGGCCCCCATATGTCTTGCAGGCACTTGCATCATTTTTCAGAAAAACGTGTCACATTGCTGGCCCTCAGACTCCTCACACTTAGGGAGTTGGTTATACCGTACCTGAGCAGTCTTGTCAAGCAGACATGGCTAAATCTTTGCCAGAGATGCAAACAGCGGTGCAGACACTCTGTGCTCACCAGGCATCTTTGCAAAAACAGCCGACCACTCTGTCCAGATTCAGTTTGACTGATCATTGAGCTGGCCATCCAAGTTGGGCTGGCCTCATCTGCTTTGCCTACCTTTCAGCCCTGTACCAAGTTTCTGCTGCCAGCATGGCATCTTACAGACATTTGGTGTGGCCAACCTGTCACATGCTTGGCCTGACCAGGTTCCATCTGTCCGCCCTAATAACTGTGCAAGCCCTGGACCAGCTGTCATTCATGGTAGAGTGGGCAGCAGGCAGGTCTGTTGTATTGTATCCCAGGCATGCCCTTCACCTGTGTGGTTAGGCCAGGAAAGAGAGACAGCATGCTGTTAATAAAAAACAACACTCAGACCACAGCAAATGGAGAAACTTTATCACAAGTGCAGCTGTGACTGCAACTGTGACTTCAGTGGTCTCCCTCAGATGTTGATATTGAACAGCAGTGTTGAGCCAATTGAAAGAACTATAAGTCTCACAAGATGGGTCAGATAGTTGTTTTGGTGTACTTGGTTCTAAGTTATATTCACAGCAACTGAAATACAATAGCTGGTACAACTTTTGCCAAGCAGGAAACGTCATCTTGGGAAAGGTGAATATGGTCATGCATGTCAGTCTAACAGTGGCAAGACCAAGGGCCAATCCTAACAACACTCCTCGAGCCCTGGCCTGTAGAATAAGGCCCATCCCTAGGGGTGCGCACCAACCATGTGGGTCCCAATCACTACTCTTCTTCCTCCTCCTTGCCTGAGGCATTAGGGGGGAGACTTAGAGACATTATTCTTAAAAGGCAGGCCATTGTTCCAAATGTCTTTAAACTCAGTGAGTTACATCATGGTGACACACTGCAGTTCAGAGACAGTGACCCTCCACTGCTCTTATATAGTAGTGCCCTTTGCCTTCAATCCTACCCAGATTTTAGAGGCTTGGGCATGCCTAGTCAACGTGGTTGCAAACCTTGTTGACAAGAGACTTCTTGAAGTATTTTCATGACGCACAGTCACCCAGTTTCTATGTCCATCTGATCTCGATTACCCCCACAAGATGGCAGGTGGCATCCTGAGATCAACTTCTTGGTGGTCAACAACATTCTGTTACCTCTGCTAACTTGTCAGGCAGCTGAGCTTATGGGTAAGATGGTGATTTGTTGTCCATAGGTTGTCAATCCATCCATCAAAAATTTAACATTTTCAATATCTGCAAAAGAGTCAGACAACTTCACTTCAAAGTTAGGGTAGGGATGTATCTTGGGTAGGTATTTACCACATTTGTTCAAATGGTCATGCTGCAGTGACTTTTAGATTTCTTATGATTTGTTGCTGTTCATTTTTTGGAGGGAGGGGTTGCTTCTCTCAAACTACAAGCCAATTGCTTGGAAATTGCATTGGATATAAATTTGTTTAGGGGTGGCCCTGTATGTTTTTTTTTCTAATGTTTTATGAGCGTTACTATTTCGATAATTAATTTTATATAAAGAATGTCTGACTTGCACTGTTCAAAGACTATTCTCATTTATTTGTGAATTAAATGTGAAAAATACGATAAATTTATGTCAACCTGTATGGGATTGGAACCCACTACCTTCAGCACGCTCGCCTAGCCAAATGTAAAGTCGAAAACGCTGACCTCTAGGACATCAGGGCAACCCCAAAAAGGTTGACCGAGTACCCATGGTGATGTAATAGCAGGTGTGGCTTGTACATTTACATGGTAGGGCAGTTCCACAGACCGACAATTTATGAAATACAACTCTAATATAATTTCGAACTTGGAGCAATTGCCCACAGCACTTCGAAACCAATAGAGTATTAGTAAGTTCAAAAAACGATAAATTTTTGTCCACCTGTATGGGATTCGAACCCACAACCTTCAGCACACTCGCCTAGCCAAATGTAAAGTCGAACACGCTGACCTCTGGGCCGTCGGGTTAACCCCAAAAAGGTTGACCGAGTACGCAGGGTGATGTTATGGCAGGTGTGGCTTGTACATTGACATGGTAGGTCAGTTCCAGAGACCGACAATTTATGAAATACACCTCTAATATAATTTCGAAGTCGGAGCAATGGCCCACAGCATTTCGAAACCAATCGAGTATTAACAAGTGAAAAATACGATCAATTTTTGTCCACCTGTATGGGATTCGAACCCACTACCTTCGGCACACTCGCCTAGCGAAATATAAAGTCGAACACGCTGACCTCTAGGCCATCAGGTTAAACCAAAAAAGGTTGACCGAGTACCCAGGGTGATGTTACAGCAGGTGTGGCTTGTACATTGACATGGTGGGGCACTTCCACAGACCAACAATTTATGAAATACACCTCTACTATAATTTCGAAGTCGGAACTATTGGCCCACAGCACTTGGAAACCAATAGAGTATTAACAAATGAAAAATACAATAAATTTGTGTCGAACTGTATGGGATTGGAACCCACTACCTTCGGCACACTCGCCTAGCCAAATGTAAAGTTGAACACACTGACCTCAAGGCCATTGGGGCAACCCCAAGAAGGTTGACCGAGTACCCAGGGTGATGTTATAGCAGGTGTGGGTTGTACATTGACACGGTAGGGCACTTCCACAGACCGACAATTTATGAAATACACCTCTGTTATAATTTCGAAGGTGGAGCAATTGCCCACAGCACTTTGAAACCAATAGAGTATTACCAAGTGAAAAATACGATAGATTTATGTCGACCTGGATGGGATTGGAACCCACTATCTTCGGCACACTCGCCTAGCCAAATGTCAAGTCGAACACGCTGACCTCAAGGCCATTAGGGCAACCCCAAGAAGGTTGACCGAGTACCCAGAGTGTTGTTATAGCAGCTGTGGCTTGTACATTAACACGGTAGGGCACTTCCACAGACTGACAATTTATGAAATATACCTCTAATATAATTACGAAGTCGGAGCAATGGCCCACAGCACTTCGAAACCAATAGAGTATTAGCAAGTGAAAAATGCGATAAATTTATGTGCACCTGTATGGGATTGGAACCCACTACCTTCGACACACTCGCCAAGCCAAATGTCAAGTCAAACACGCTGACCTGTAGGCCCTTGGGGCAACCCAAAAATATTATCCAAGTATGCAGGGTGATGTTAAAGCAGGTGCGCGTTGTACATTGACACAGTAGGGCACTTCCACTGACTGACAATTTATGAAATACACCTCTAATAATTATGATTTCGAAGTTGGAGCAATGGCCCACAGCACTTCGAAACCAATAGAGGATAACAAGTGAAAAATACGATAAGTTTATGTCAACCTCTGTGGGATTTAAACCCACTACCTTCGGCACACTCGCCTCCCCAAATGTAAAGTCGAACACGCATGACCTCTAGGCCATCAGGACAACCCCAAAAAGGTTGACCGAGTACCCAGGGTGATGTTACAGCAGGAGTGGCTTATAAATTGACACGGTAGGGCAGTTCCACAGACAGACAATATATGAAATACACCTCTAATAAAATTTCGAAGTCGGAGCAATGGCCCACAGCACTTCAAAAACAACAGAGTATTAGGAACTGAAAAAAACGATAAATTTATGTCAACTTGTATGGGATTGGAACCCACTACCTTCGGCAAATTGGCCTAGCCAAATGTAAAGTCGAACACGCTGACCTCTAGGCCATCGGGGCAACCCCAAAAAGGCTGACCAAGTACCCAGGGTGATGTTATAGCAGGTGTGGCTTGTACATTGACACAGTAGGGCACTTCCACAGACCTACAATTTATGAAATACACCTCTACTATAATTTCGAACTCGGAGCAATGGCCCCAGCACTTCGAAACCAATAGAGTATTAGCAAGTGAAAAATATGATTAATTCATGTCGACCTGCATGGGATTGGAACCCACTACCTTCGGCACACTCGCCTAGCCAAATGTAAAGTCGAACACGCTGACCTCTAGGCCATCGGGGCAACCCCAAAAAGGCTGACCGAGTACCCAGGTTGTTGTTATAGCAGGTGTGGCTTGTACATTGACACGGTAGGGCACTTCCACAGACCGACAATTAAATAAAATACACCTCTAATATAATTTCGAAGTCGGAGCAATGGCCCACTGCACTTCGAAACCAATAGAGTATAAGCAAGTGAAAAATACGATAAAATACTTTTAGTTCGTGAACATGGCTGAGATATCTTGAATATTTTCAAACTAAAGTGATGTTAAAAGCAAAGGCAAATGATTTTTTTCATGCATTCATGGCAAAGATTGGTATGTCCATGTTCACGTCTACATGTACATGAGACATCTACCAGCCTTGGCCAAAATGGTTCCCCAACAGGAAGACCCTTACTGCAAACATCGTGAGAATGAGGACTTAAAACAGCTTTTGGCATTATCACTGTTAGATAGATAAAGGCTTCAATTGTGGATCAATGGTTCAGCTATTATTTACCCGTGCATATCTTTGCCATTTTTGCAATATTCATGAGATTGTGACACATGCATGGTAAAATGTTCCTTTGTTGACAGAAAACAATAGCTGGGAATCCATCTTTGCTGTTTTGATTCAAGGCCTCTGTTTTCTTTTCTTATGATTTACATTGGGTAGTGGCAATAGAAACTGTGATGTTCATTACACACACATAATGGAATGTGGAATACCAGAGTGGAACAAGGTAACCATATTTATGGATGTTTCACTGGTCAGATTGGGTGTGTATGACTCTGATCAAGTATCAGTCATCCTGCTGGCACAGTGGCAGTCCCACATGGTCAATTGGCTGAAATTGTAGGCTTTCAGGCTCAGCAGCCTTCACTTCCTGATATTAATATCAGCTTGGCATATACTTCTTATGAAGGACAACAAGACAGTGGTCGCTTATGTCAACAAACTGGGAATCATGCTATTGAAGAGAATGTTTGCATTTACCAAGTGGATCCTGTTCTGGTGTAGACAATCCGATTTGGATTCTTTACTGCCCCTTAAAAGGTACACCCAATGTTCTCCCCAAAGCACTCATCTAACAACAAGAACATGAGATTGTTTCCATGCAGTAGTTACTTTTGTTGGCATTGGTGGAAGCTCTGTGGTTGAAGTGGGGACATCCTCCAGTGAACTGGTTTGCCACAAACAACAAGCACAAGCTACGGACATTTGTCTCTCCATTCCTCGAAGAGGGTCATAGGCCATGGATGCTCTGGACCTATCTGCGGATGCACACTCACCCTCCTACTCCACTGTTACTAGGAGCCCTTATTAACGTCAGGAGGAAAACAGGAAATGATTGTAACTGCATTATGGTGGTCAAAGAGGGTATGGTCTCTTCACCTGCTCAATCTAATCATCAAGCTTGCAGCTTTCAGTGGCTTAGCAAATCAACCCAAACGTTGTCAAGCACCTGCAGATCAATGTGTTTTACAGAAAACTGTCAGTGCTGTCACTTCTTGCTTGGAGAGAATCGCTCCGAGCGTTAAAAATCGTAAATGTTCAGCTAAGGTGGCATCCCGAGCTGCCATATGGAAGATTTTAGACCCCACTGTAAAGCTATATGACGTGCATTGGCCCCAGTTTGGTAAGTGGAGCAAGTGACAAAGTTAGGCCCCTGGTTAGCTGATGATTACATCTAAGAATGTATATTTTGGTAATAATGTAGAGCATGGTCTGTGTGCATATGAAAAAGATGAATTTCAACTCTTGGCCTTTTTGATAGAAAACATTTCTGTAACATTTAGACACCTGTCTCTAGGCAAACCACACTTATTTCAATGGGTACATATTGTGTACCATTGTTCCCTTATTTACATTTTTTTTTACCATGAATGCCATTGTTTGGAAAATCTAACAAAAAAGATCATTGTGGTAAGTGTTTTGGACTTACTTTTGAGATATTGATGCCCTGCTGAGAATCAATAATAAATATTTCAAACAATGCAATTCATTCATATACTCAAGTGATTTAAACGTAAAGAAAACTACAGAAAATGACCCGGTATTTCCAAATTCCATTCTTGGATATACTGGTGTTTCATGATGATGATAAATGAGAGTTTAAACTGTATGATAAACGAGATCAGTTCCAGTATAATATTGTTAACTAGCCTCACATGGGTGGTAATATCCCTATTAGGCATGCTTATGGCGTTTATGTGTCATGGTTGATTGTATTTGCTAGGGTGTGCAATGACGTTGACTTTGAATTCCTTCATACATTTTTATTTGATAAAGTAATAAAACAGCAATGTTAAAAAAAATTATGTTGAAAAAATCTTTTTTTGAAATTTGTAGAAAAATGAGTGCTTATTATGCAAATATTACGTGGATTAGGAAAGTTATGGAAATGAGGTTGTAAGCGAGTATTTATTGTTCTCAGCAATTCAATGGTATCTGTATGGAGCAAGATACCTCTTACAGTTAAGAGTTGCATGCATCAAATCGATTTAAGCTGCTTCTAACTTTGAGCTAGTACCTGTCTCAAGTCAGAAGAGAGATGGTTTCTTCCATACAAAATTTATGTCTGGTGTATGTTTATCTTGATCTAAGTGGATTTCAATTTCGACATGGCATGTTTGATGGCTGGCTATTGTAATAATGGTAGAATTCTGATTGCAAGCAATTTTTGTGCAGTCTCATTGACACCATTGAAAACTGTCTGCTTGTATTTAGTATGACTGTCATTAGTTTGTGGATGTTTGTTTATTGTTTTATGGCAGATGTATGGCTTGATGAATGTTAAAAAATTGTACGTAAATGGTCATGTTCATGTTTACTTGTCATATTTGAACAGATTCTAAATTGGACTGAATTGGGTTATCGATCGTGATAAGTTATGGTCACTGATTGTTCAGTACCGTTGCCCAGGAAATCTTCATTATGCTGACTGATTGGAAATTTTTATGTCTGCCAGCGGGTAGAGACCAATCTTTTCCCTCAGCAGAAGTCTAGGATTTGATCTATCAGACTGTTTTCTTGCAGGCTGTGGCCTTTTAGGTGAGGCATGGCTAGGTATGTGATACAGTTTTCAAGGCTCTCGTGGACACAGGATCATCCATGTACAAGGGCATTATACCCAATCCCTATGTGGACCTGATGACTAAAATCGATGTTGCTAGTAATCCTGTAGTGAAGAGGCTTGAAAGGTTTCAGGATCAAACTCCTCATTTGCCCCAAAGACAGGTCAAAGTCAGGTGGCTTTCTGTTCCACTTAAGTGGTACCTTTCTTCCAGCAACCCCATTAGGGCGAGCTCTTTTCCTTCCTATTATCCATGCAACTACTTCCGGTGCTTCGTTGCCAAATATGGTGTCGAGTTGGATATGGAATGGAATTTATCTCTGCCATTCTGCTGAGCAGGATGGCCTCAATTATGTGTTTATGTCATACATCTTGTCCACCTATAGGCATTGCTAACATAATATATTTACGTCTTTTTAATTTTAAGGTCTAGTGACTCACTGCATGTGATTAGCAATGCCCCTGAAGAATCCCTCAGCAAATTTTCGCAGACTTGTTTCTTTTTTCACGTGCTCCTTTTTGGCACAGTGCATTCGACTATAAAGAGTTCCTTGGTTATCAGTTACACGAGCACCTGTTTGCTGTGGTGACTGGACTAATAAACACATTGACGCTCTTGTATATTGCAGATGGTTAAAATGCGCTTGGAGGAAGCCTCCCTCCTCGTATGCACTGTTATGTCAGCATGGGTCATATAAAGGTTTGGCATTAGGTAGCAAAATGAAGCTTTTTTCAAGATAAATTTATATTTGTAAGTAACACTTATCTTAGTGTGACGCTGACGGCTCGGCCTGTCCCCAGTTGACTTGGTTTTCCCCATTCGAGGCATGGAGAAGCAGATGTTCCTGCGGTCAAGTTTAGTTGCTCAGACGCCCAGAGATGGTGACAGCATAACATGACAAATGGCAAGTGAAAGGGAATGTCACCAGGTGTTCAAACTGTCTATCCTTAGGAAAGTTACTTCAAAAATAGTTGCAACTGTCACGTTAAGCAACTTTTATTTCTGAAAATATGTTTTGTTTAGCAGGATGACGTGGGTCTCTGCAGGCTTTCACAGACCTTCGTTTGGTGCAGGAGCTTCATTGGCAACTGCCAAACTATGTCACAGAACGAAGGGGAGAAAAGTGGCGTCTCTCAAGCAATATCGGAGCAACATGGTGCAGTTTATAGCAAAGTATTTACTCAGTGAGCAATCACTGCTATATACAGCTGTAGAAATGATTTATGAGTGCGCATGTTCCCATTGTTTTTCTCCAGCTGCAGTGACAGAATGGGTAGACCTTTCCTGTATGCTTGTACCAGCCTGTCAAAATGGGGATAGATAGGTTCCTGGCCACATGTGTATTTTACAGTTACCTAGTTCCAACATAACTCTAGGCTTAGTGTGAACATTCATAACTTTGGGTCAAAACAGGCCAAATATTAACACACATGGCCCCCCTAATGCTAAATTGTCTGGTACTCCCCTAATGTTGGAGATATATGTTGTTATTTTCTGTAGACCTGTTTCTGTCCTTGATATCTATAAATTTATCAATTGTTAGTCATTTATCACATCTTTAGTGACAATACAAGCTGATTTTGATATAAATTGAAGCCCATTCTCAGGTGCCAACATATTGGTCTTTGTTCCCGGAAGCGAATATTTTTTGTGGTCATTCTACATGCAGCACTAGAGAGTTGCCGCACTGTTTGGCACTAGGGGGCCCATGTGCGAAACGTTAGTTACTGTACCTATGACGTAAGTTCTTTCTTAAGTATATTTTTGCTCTGCTACACAGGTGTCAGCATAAAAGTTAATAAAAAATGAAAGAATTTATAAATAAATAGATATATAGATAAATGAATCAATGAAAAAATAAATAAATAAGTAAATAATAATTAATAAAAAAAAAAAAAAAAAGTAAGTAAGTAGGTAAACAAACAAATAAATGAATAAATAAATAAATAAATAAATTACAACAATTAAAGGAACCATAAACGTTCCTTATTTCTGATTTTACTCGATACAGTGAACTTGATTAATCATGGAATGTGCCGAAGGAGAAATATCCTTGTCACATTGCCAAGGAGATTCGTTCTCATTCAATGCTTGATAAGGAAAGCATTTTTCACTAACATTGAATTTTATTTTATACCAATTTGAAAATATAAATTCGAAAAATAATGTTACGAGCTCAAGTCTAGAAAGAAAATGCTTGGAAATATAAGGGATCATAAAGTATTTAAAAGCTTTATTGTAACTTATTTTAATTAGAGGTTCTACTCTGCATCTGATTACAATAGTATTCTACAAATCGATTTTTTGGGGTCGAACTTCCGGCCTTACAGGCAAGCATAGGTTTTAGCTTTTTGCTGACCATTTATCCTTGAGCTCATGCGATCACTTTTTTCCATCCTATTGTCTGTCCATCCCTCCACCTGGAAGTATGTCAGTCCGGTCGTCCGTCTGTACCCTTTGCATTTAAGTGCAATATAGTCCACAGTTTTCAGAATGTTATTACGGGAATCAAACAGGCAGACCCTATATGAATACATCATTGTGGGGTGCACATTTCAGTTATTTTTCAATCTGGGTGGAAGGTCAAGGTTAAATAGGCAATAGGAATATAGACGTCCTCCTGTGAATGCTTTGCACCCTACAGTATCTGAGTTTCTGATGCTCATATCACTTTTAGTACTTATAATAAGGTGTATGAAGAGCTGGGTCGATTTGTTTGTTGGGCCACGTACAGTATCATGTAATATATGGATGAAAATATGAAAATCTGGTGACTAGTTTATCATCTTTAATCATTTGTAGATCTTAATGAAATTTTGTGGGATTGTAATGGGAGGACAAAATCTCGGCTGTTTATGAAACTAATGGCGCTATCTGCATTTTGACGAAAACAATGAGTTAAAGTGTCTTCAAAGATATAAAATCTGATATGTCGAAAAAGAGTTGAATTAGGAATAACAAACCATAGGATGTAAAGATGATGTCCAATGCTATTATGTCAGTGACCTTGATCCATGCTTTGTGAAGTCCGCAGCCTGTTAATTTGTAAAACGAAAGTAAGCAATTGAGCAATAATATAATTTAGAAATCGGCACAAGAAATGCCAGACAATAGGAGTATGTATACTCACCGAACACCTGTAGACTGTAGGTATGAGAAATGCTACTGCCGGAAGCTGTACATTTATATAATCCTGTGTCGTTAAGCTGGACGTCGTATTTTGTCAAGTTGAAATCGTGAGAAATTTCAAAGCCCCAAATACCTTCTCCTGATGTAGACTGGTTACAGAACCTGCCTCCGACCTTTACCTTATGGTCTCCAGAACCAACCCTTTTCTTGATAACCTTGAACCACTGAATGTAATACGCCTTTGGACAAACTGACTTTTCAGTCTGATGAAAACACGGTATGCTGAGAAAAGTATGTTCTTTAGCAGTGAGGTTCACATAGCTTCCGAGGTCCGCTGAGCCTGTAAGAGGTAGTGTGAGGTATCAAAGTTCAGAATCTATTTAAGAGTTAAGCTGTCCAAGCATTAGATATTGCAGCTACGATGTATATATATATATATATATATATATATATATATATATATATATATATATATATATATATATATATATATATATATAGAGAGAGAGAGAGAGAGAGAGAGAGAGAGAGAGAGAGAGAGAGAGAGAGAGAGAGAGAGAGAGAGAGAGAGTAATTGGCACTTTTACTGCAAACATGTGTAAACTTATTTAAATTTCCTGTCACCTTGAATTGACATGATATTATTATATATATTCATTTTAGAGTGTCTGTTTGGAAGGGCATAAATGGCAAACAAACAGCCTTGTTACAGCAACATCTTGCCTCCTAGCCCAAACTATCCTCATTGCAAGAACAACAAGCATATAACTGACCAGCGTTTATTGTGCTAAATGCCATTTTACTAGCGAAACATCAAATGCATAATGTAACCTTACCTGCAATCTGTAGCATTAAATACCATGTGATGATCCTGATAAGCTGCATTTGTGTGCTTAGAAGTACAATGAGACTTCTAATATTGAAGACTTTCTTTATTGCTTATCGTATTCATACGAGGAAGTTGTGTCAGACTGGGCCTCTACATTTAGCAGTAATAATTGCAGGAAACTCGTGAACAAATGATCAAATAAGGGTATATTTAGAATAATGGATACAATACTCACATTATTTGACCTGGTTTATTTTTCTTCATCAGGAAACATATGAAATAAATTGTATTCAATAATTCAATAAGGAACGTGGATTTAAAATATATATATTTTTTTAATTTTACAATAATACATCTAGATGTTACATAAGATCAACCTCTCCTAGCTTTAAATATGATATCCACATACTGGTATTTTGATAATGATGTTATAAACGTTTAAAAAACATAAATATCCCCACATGAAATCACCTTGATCCTACATAGCAGAATTGAATAGCCCTTTGCAGCAACCAAGATTCATTGAAGGTTTTGAATCTTAGCTTTGTAAGCTAGCAGGACACCCAGATTTAAAATAAATATTAATTACAATCATTTTATCTGCGAGACAGATAAAATATCGGTGTGTAGCAGAAGTACACACCTTCTTTAACAATTTTTTTCGGGGGAGGGGGGGTTGTTTGATAGTGAAAGACCTATGATCTTGAGAATTAAACCAAGGCAATTCAAATACAATTTTGGCCAGGATACATAATTCTACTGTCCTTTGCCAAGTGTCCTCAAATATGTTAAGGGTTTTGCAACAAAATAAAGTAAAAGCACTTTGAACTTTCGAAACACGACAGGCTTTACCACCCAAGTGCACTTCTAAGCCAAGCCGTATCGGGATATTTAAGTTTCCCCACGTTTCAACATAACTACATTAAGTGCTGAAAAGCTATGGCGTTTAAACTCATAAAACGACTCGGTCTCATTGCCAATTTGTTGACGACTCCCAACCTATCATTTATCAAGGTACAGTATCTAACCAAATTCTATCTAAATTCCAGAAATTGGAAGAGTAACTGCATGAAAACCGAAAGCGTTGAAAGAGTAGTAAAAACAAGAGTAGGAGGGGAAAAAGAATCAAACAGAATTTAAACAGCTTTCCCCCGCTACTTTATCATGTGACTTCTGCTGTGGGCTTAAAACACATAACCAAAGGCATCCACTTGCTTTTACGTGGTGGGGTGAAAACAAGGGTATTATCTGTCAACCCAAGTTCTCTGACTGAATATTTTGTGATGAGTCTGAAATTTACTCCCCAAGTGAATCATAGTCTTTGCTATATTTTATTCGGCAATTTAGGACATGTTGCACTGATTGTTTCATCGGTCACCCGACCTCACTAGTCGCTGAACACGTTGTGGATCAGGGACGTGAGTGTACACCGGTCTGCTGAGTGCAACATATAGTTAAACACTCAGTTGCATATTATATGTCACATGTTTTCACACTATAACCCCATCGTTATTCAATAATTCTGTCACTGCAAAGCTACTTTGCGCTGTCTGCTGTTACCCATGTAACCTATCGTTGTATACTTTAATGGTACAGCAGGTGCCTGGCAATCAAGTCTAGACTGTGGCCCTTTTTACCTTAGAATAAAATGTTATGGGCGGCTAATGGATTTCCCTGCATCAAAATACTTATTCCTACCTGTGTTGCAGCTAGGACATAATTATTATGTGCATGTATATTTTAAATATTTTCATTTCTAAAATGGTCTCCAGCGTTCCAGTTGTTGTAGGCGACAAAATGGCAAGTCCGTAGACGAAATCTAAAATGTTTTCACTACAAATTAATGGGTATAATTAATTGCATCGTGCAAGTTACGATCTGTTGGAAAAAGGAGATAAGTAATTTATGTAAAGGAATGCTTCGACTGTATCTTGCGAACTAATGTGCATTAAATATAATGCTTGGAAATTAGTATCTGACACCCAGAAATTAAAAGTAAAATGTTATGAACACATGAATTGATACAAGCTAAATTATGCAGTAGTTTGAATAGCAGTGACTTTATATTTCTATAAACCAATATATTATAACTTAGAATACTGGAAACATGAATAGTGATTTCTATGAAACAACGACCATACATGCAGTCTTCCCAGAACAGTACTCTGCCCAAAAGGCTCTCCAACAAAAAAGGTACACTAATTGACAACATGTTCTGGAAAGTAAGTCTACTTCTGAAACTTGAACTAAATTTTTTCTGACCCCTCTTTTTTACATATGTTCAGAAAAACCTCGTAAGCAAGACAGAAAATCCTTGATACATGCAGATTAGAAATATTCCGTAACGGTCATAAATTATACCTTAACATATCTCTTTAATTTTGACGTCATGCCTCAGCTTGATACTAACAAAAATGATGAACTAAGCATAAAGAATAATATAAGTGAGACAGTGCACATGTCATGTGAAACTGTACGGTGAAAGAAATACAAGCAATATAAAACAAATGGATCACTAGTAGAATTCTGATATCTATAAACTCTCCTAAATGGTGGAAATTGAAAATATATGTTTATGTCCAGGATCGAATTCAATGGCGAGACCTGGAATAGCATAAAGAAAAAGTTGGTCCTAACAGGTTGTTCATTTTCTTCCTCAAAATTGTTCCAAAAGTCATAGGAGGGGTAGTCAAAAAAAAAAAAAAAAAAGTCCTGGGAACCGCTCCTCAATATCACACTTTTATTTTGATGTCCTTTGGTTTTAATGCTATAAGACAATTCGTTTGTTTGTGAGGCTAGATACAAATTACATAGGTTTATTGCCAATTATTATGCATTTATGCCTGTAATGTAACACTACTTACTTCATCTGTCCTGTGTTTGTATTTGTTAAAAATAAACTGGTAGCTTTACCTCTGTGATGTCATTCCAAAGAAAGGCATTTTTTGTGGCTTAAAACACAACTTTTTTTTACTTGGGAACATTAAACGTAACCACACTTGGTTTGTTTGGATGTGAGCTTTCCATGTTTGAGACCTAGTAAGTGGATTATGCTTATTCTTTTTTTTACATTAATGGAGAATCTCATAGTAGTCAGAACAATGTTAGTGATTAATCTCTACTGACTTTTTTTTTCTCGCGATGGCTAATGCTTTCCTGTTCCCTTTTAGTGTCCCTTGTCAGTGGCTCACCTGTTTAGTGTAAACAAAACTTTTGAGTTAATTTTCGCATATAAATAAATTGTTTTTGAGTTTTTGTGAGCATGAGGTTTAAGTATTAAACTATCAAAAATATCAAAAATGTGATTAGAGGTTATCCAAAGGTAGTGGCTTCAGATCCTCCACCTTAAAAATATCGTCCAATCTCTTAATTTCCTTCAATATGAAACGTTTTTTGAAAGAGTGACCTGTCTTCAAAAGTGTTTTGTTTGATTAAATATCACTTAATCTATGACATTATGGCTGCAGAAAAATTGGGATTTCAATTTCATTATGATAAATCGTTGCAAAGGAAATTTCTACGATGGAGAACATGATAAACATAACACACATTGCGACCCATTCTTTAAAATCATTGAAAGTGAAATACATGTATATTTTTATTCAAATGAAACTAAATTTCTACCGTAAAATCGCAAATGAAAATCTTTGTAACAGACTCTTATCATTTTTTTAACATCAAGGGAAGAAATGCAAAATCGTGGTAGTGGAGGTGGTGTAAGTGGAGTTCAGAAAACATTAGCCACACAAAGTTGAAATGTGACATTCCCTGATTGTGAATATTACTACCAAACACATATCCGTTTAATTCAACACCCGTTCTGCTAACATGACGTGTTGAAGAACCACCAATTGGGTCCACGAGATCACACGTTTATATGACTGTGAAAACGTTCAGCAAAAAGCAGAAATTCAAGAATTACCTAAACGTCAATATTCATCTTGCAAAATCAATGTGAAGATATAAAGTACAGTCCTAAACTTAAGCAGGCAGTCATCCTTAAACACACCTACTGTTTTTTAAACCGGTTTTCTTAACCTTTGAAACATTGTTCATTAACTGGACTTCACTTCCTTTTCCAAGACACTTAGGCCTAACAACTTAAAACCACAACTTTGTCACTTGCAACAAAAATAAAAAGAAACATCGCAGGCCTACCATTTTTTGTTCCCTCTGACGTGTCAGTCAGTTGGGTTAACAGCAAAAGAAGAAAGGAGGTCAACATCTTTTTTTTGGTGATATTTATGAATCTTAAATATTATTAAAACAAGAACAAGGTCACCTGATTACGCATACGTCACTCCATGGGGGTGTCCCACAGAGACTCTGCGTCTGATACACTCGTACACGGACAGCCATGTTGCTTGCGTTTCATCGAACACAAATGCAAATGCAAAAACGCAAATCCACATACTTGGTACGTTACGAGACTAAAATGTTCCACAGGTACTGAGTTCATCAGTTTCATTTTATAAGAGAGTAGGCGTAAGAAGTCGCGAAAAGGGAACACAACCAATTCATCGTATAAAATTTTATCACGGTATTTTTTGAGGAACATTCATGTCTTTGCCAGCACATTACAAGTGAGTGGCTGTGTTGATTACTCTGGGTAATGACACATTAAAAAGCATATATTTATGTCACATCGAATGGGTAATGAGTAAAGAATGGGAACTGGGAAAAAACACTTCTTAAAAACATGGCCTGTATTCAAAATATCAAACCAACAATGAGAGCAAAATTAACAATAGCAAAAAGTAATTCCAGAGTTAGGAAAACATCAGCATTCATCTTCCAATGGCAATTTTAATATATGTATATAAGTATATATATACATTGTATTTGATCAATTCTAACAAAAGTACTGCCAGGTCATAATGCCAGGACAACGACCTCCCAGGATTATTACGACTTTCCAGACTATTTGTTCAAATAGAGAGTAAGGACAGCTTTTATTTTTCAAATTGGCCTTTATTCATGTAAAACTTATATAAAATAAGCATTAATTTATAATCTTTGCAAAGTGTTTTGCATATATGAGGGACTATGGGTGTTTCTGTCAACATGGCTACTGAGAGGTTTCTCCTGGCTCTGGGTCCTCTCCACTATGAAGTTAGCCAAATTGTACATTTTAAGGGGAGCGATTACATTATCTCCAAAATCAATGAATTGGGATTCAACACCTACCAACAAATGAATTTCGAGAAAGAACCACGAAGACACGCCAAGGGGCGAACACGAGAGATGTCAAGCCTTTCAATCCTAAGATGTTCCAAACTAGCAAAGGTAAATGCAGTCAATGTTATCTGGAAATCACATTTTACATGAAAGAAAAGTTGCAAAAAATGTGTTTCCAAAATATGTGGACTGTTTATTTGTAATTTTGCTTATACCTCAGGACCCCAAAAGAGGCCCCTTCTGTATGCATTTCCCCCAGGTAGCAGCACCTGACGATTGTTGTATGCCACGCCTGCGATCATCCTCAGGCTTTTACGTTTGGTCAATAATGATGATTGATAATATTTTATTAATTACTAGGTCTTACAATTAATAATAATAATAATAATAATAATAATAATAATAATAATAATAATAATAATAATAACAACAACAACAACAACAACAACAACAACAACAACAACAATAATAATAATAATAATAATAATAATAATAATAATAATAATAATAATACCAGACAACAATAATCTATACAATGTAGGCATAGGATATATAGTCCTACTAATTTTCGTTCACTTTTTCTTTTACATATGATCCACTAGATCCAGTTAATGTGTATCTAGAGTACAGGCAACGCAGAGCCAAACACACATTGACAGAGGACAGTAGATTTTATCTGTCTCTCAATTACAATGCCAAAGGGCATTTGTGTTTCAAGGACCAGGCCATGGGGAGAAACACAATCCAGGAGCTTTGCAAAAAAATGTGTTGGGAAGCTGGACTATCAGGTCACTATTCTAACCATAGTGCCAGACGCACGGGTATAGACGTAGCGCTTTCAAATGACATACACGAAACAAAAATCCAGCAGCTGTATGGTCATAACAATATCCAATCCATTAATTCATACAGAGTCCCATCGAGTCTCAGCAAAAGGAAATTTCCAACACTTTCAGCAAATTTGTCAATAAATCAAAGGCCGCGGAAAATGTTTCATGCACAGTCACTAAGCATACAAATCGTCCCCAAAGTCATGTTACATCCCCTATTTCAGTCCCAGATAGCCCACCTCTCCCGCAAATTGATGATTTTAACACTATCATGGCATGTTCTGAGGCAAAGCTTCCCTGCGATTTTTACCTTGAAGGTGCTACCGCAGAAGAGTTATTGACAAATACGTTTGACCGCAATGATGATATAAGTTTTGGTGATCCTTTCGATGATACCGGTTATCCAGCTATAGACAGCCTTAAATGCATTAAGACCACTCAGTGTACTGCAAGTAGGCCTATAGCAAACAGAGTCTTGACTGCCAAAGGGAATGTTATTGATGGGCCTGCTGTAGTGGCTAGTCACGTTCCTCGCAAGGAACGAAAATTGACAAGTAATGCCTACCCGTAAAAAATCCGAATGTGTCTGCAAAGAAAGATGAAACCAAAGTGATAGCAAGTGGGGTTCCTGGTGTGGATCCATTAATTATTGACTTGCCACTTAGCGTGCATTCTCAGACCAAACAGAGATGGCAAAGGTGGAGCTGTGGGTTTAACTTCTTACAGTGAGCCCACATTACTGGAAACGTACATATAGGTTTTAGGTCTACTTAAAAGTGGTCACATTTTATCTTCATTGCAAGAATTTCAACGGTTAAGGTCTTTACATCATGTTTTTGTCCGTTTTAAATTTGACGTTCATTTAGATGAAGACACAGACCCAAGTGTAAGAAATTAAGCCTACTTAGCAAATATATAGGGTTATGTTGGCCTTAATATATAAAATGTTAGGCCTACATAGTATAAACAAGTCTATATTTTAATTGTTAGCCCTATCTAAATATTGCCTTGCTGAAAACATGTCAATAAAATGTTAAAAGCTAATTTGTTTGCCTTATTTTTCTCATTTTGACTTTTTATTGTGAATGTGTGTGATGAATTTAAACTGAGTGGTAATAAATAGTCTCGTGGCGATACGCGGCGAGTGGGTTGGTACAGGCAGTGATAGAGCTCCAACCATGTGATAACCTATAAATATATATATATAACCGTCTTGGGTGGTAAATGGGCAATTATACACAGCCCACAATATACATATATATACATACACACACACACATATATATATATATATAAACACAAACACACACACAAAGGAATAGGTTCTACAGTGGTTTGTGTGTCATGCCCATTGTCTGCGGTTCAATTATACTGTTTATGCCGGACTATGGGCAGTAAATACTAAGAAAAGATTACCAGAGTGTTTCCGGGCATTTATAGCTTCCCATAATATCTGGGCAGATTTACTAATTTGTACATTTTCAAAACCCATAGGTGACACATTGAAATTAAGGCAAACGTGGCTTATTGGCATTTTTAAACTGCCCATAAACAGAGCAACCGGTCACCATACAGTTTGAGGATTACAATGCTGTCCGTAAACATATATATATATATATATATATATATATATATATATATATATATATATATATATATATATATATATATATATATATATATATATATATATATCCTTTGTATCATTCATAGCAAGTTAAAATACAGAATGTAAAAACATAACCCCAAAACCCTTACAATGGAACCTTGTAGCTTGGTGTGCTCGACGGCTGAGGTTATACGGCTTAAGTAACATTTATTTAAAAGTTGACGAGAATCTCTGAAAATCTATGATCTGAAATGAAATGTTGTAGATATGTGTGGAGGCCACAGCAACCAAAAGATGGTGATAGTGAGACTGTGTATTTTGACCGTCTTGGGATGTCTGATACCAGGTAATATTTATACTGATAATGTGATGCTGTTACGTGGTATATTTCTGCTGAATTAATTTGCGTTTAAACGGCATATGTGTATGTGCAATATATACGTCTGTTATATATATATATATATATATATATATATATATATACATATATATATATATATATGTGCACTCTTTAGTTCCTTTGTTTACGTGCAAATGGTTAAAGCAGTTTGTAATAATTTGTTCGTTTGTATTGAAAAAAATATATATCTATATTACAACGGTCGTTATTCTATGGCTCGTTCAGCTTTCGATGGGATACAACACAATTGGGGAGATCTGGGTTAGTTTTAAGCTAGCCTAAAAAAGATGTGCTGTCCATCCTGTTCATGGTTGACTGCCCACATCTTGTGGTCACATTCCATGACCGTCACCTTTTCTCCGTTGATTAACATGGGGAATTAGCACATATACATTCAACCTCTCTTTATCTTGTCAATTAAGCGTTAAACATTCATTTATCACACCTGGGTGTATTTGAAGATACCAATATGTACTTCAGGTTGATAAGAAGATGATAATTCCAAAAATCGTCCACATATGCAGCGTGAAACATTCATGTTCACTGTAATGCAATGGGCTTTGCTGACCCACCTGACCTCAAATGGTATGGGTTGCTAGGTGTCACAAACATGTATCCTGGGAAAAAAAGGCTGTGTGTCAAGAAATGAAACCAGCCCAGATCACCCCTATTAACACACGTACATAATTTATACACTTGCACACATGTATGTATGTATGTATGTATGTATGTATGTATGTATGTATGTATGTATGCATGCATGCACAGAAGATTAAATTCGTCAATAACTCAAAGTCTAGGACTGATAACACAGTATTTGATGTTAAATTATACTTAACGTTATTTAGCAGTACATTAGGTAAGTAAAATATCCATTTTCTGTCTAGATTACCCAGAACCAGTACGACACAATCATTGACTTACGTAACTAGCAGGTTAGCTGTGGGCCACTGAAAAATTGATAGTTATTCCGGTCCCGCAAATAGAAGTGACTAAAATATTACATTGCAGAAAAGTATGGCGGGCTAATGTGTTACAAATACAGGTGCATAAGAGAATTAAATCAAGGTACTTTTAATTTTAGAACGCTGCTGAATATGTATCAGTAATATCTTGGAACAGAACGTATCAACATTTAGAACAAGGTGTACTTTGGCTATTTTTTCCTGGGCTACAAGGACGTGAACATCTTGGACCCTGTGTATAAAGGCCTATTTATTGTATAATCAGGATAAAGATATGGATTATATTATGCTATTTAGTAAATTATTGCTTATATATATATTTATTCACCTTTCCAGTTGGAACTAAAGCATTTGATGTGATAGGAGAAAGGATCACAGGACAGTACAATGGACTTGCATTAATGAGGTGTTCAATTGTCCCCAAAACATTGGAAATAGACTTGGTGGAATGGTATAAGGGATCGCAACCTTTTGATCACTTGGTGTACGTAGACATACGTACATATCCACCAGACAAGCGAAAAAGGGGATCATTCATCGGACGAAATATTACTGGAAATTTCAGCCGTGATGCGTCCTTTTATGACATTTCTATTCTGGCAGCAGTACCCGGTGATGTTGCTAATTATTCATGCCATATTAGACCAAAAGGTGTTAACATTTTCAAGCACACGTTTGTGCAGCTGACCTTAGTAGGTATGTGTGGATTTCGTGTGTGTTTTGTATAAAGTTCTTGATACCGTTTTTACACCATGCAGTTAATGATCTTATACTGTAAGGCAATCTCTCTCTTCTGAGCAATTCTCTACCAAGTTGCTGGTCAGATTTTCGTGCGATTTTTGTTTTTGTTTTTTGTTTGGCTTTTTTTCTGGGGGAGGAGTATCTATGAAAATGGGGTGTTGGTGATAGTTGCTTTGTATTCTATTTTTTTTTTTCTTTTTTTTTTTTTTTTTGCTAAATAAGACTGGATATACCATTCAAAGGAACTCATCAGAATTTCACCTTACGGATTATATGCGAAGGTAGTTGTGTTAGATATCCATAAAGATCAGATGTCCTCACACAAGTACAGATGGAGAAGGAAGCATGTTACACTTCAGAAAGTCATGTAGAATGGTTGTATTTTGAAATTTAGCTCTGTTTAGATAAAGCTGAAATATTAGGCACCCATAATATGAAATGTATGCTTTAATGAGCAGAAAGTACAAATTAATGATATTGTAAACATTACAACTTTTGTAATTGTTGAGAGGGTCACTTCCTTCCGCCATATTACGTATTCACTAGGTGCATCAGGAATTCAGTACAATTTTTGCATATCTGTGTGTGAAGCCATATAAATTAGGGCTATTATTGAAACCAAGCGTTTTTATGTTACTTTACGGTATTGTGTAATTATTTTTCGGCTCTTTGTTTGTCTCTTTTTCATTAATCGTTTACCTTTACTATGCGTACACAGAAGAAAGGAGCTCCACAGATTGGCAGATTCGGTCACAATTTAGACGCATCAGCATACTTGCCAAAAATGAAATATTGACTGGTACTTAAGAGCGTAAAAACGCCGTTAATTCACATGGAAAAAACAAACAAACAACCCCTCCCCCCCAAAAAAAAAACCCAACAACAAAAAAACCGGCCATCATCGTCGTACCTTAAACTCGGAAGTTTCAATTTTATCTTGCATACGGTTATCCCAGTGACCGACAGTTTTAACTTCAGTTGGCTGTCAGTCAGCTGAGGTTATATGGTGCTAATGCATCCGTCGCCCATCTTTCCAGTATCGTTTGCACTCATTTTTTAGAAAAATCTTAAAAAATTCATTTTTTCCCTAGCCGCAAAGGCAATTGCTACATTACTGGGGATTCTTAGACCTTAATTTGATAACCAGGTTTTTCATGACTTTTTGTGTGTCAAGGCAATGTTTGAAGTCGTCTCCTCCTCCTCCTCCTCCTCCTCCTCCTCCTCCTCCTCCTCCTCCTCCTCCTCCTCCTCCTCCTCCTCCTCCTCCTCCTCCTCCTCCTCCTCCTCCGAAAATGTCACTGAGATTGTTCTGATGCTTGTAGGTTGGGTGAGGGTTAAACAAATTAGTTAAATGTGTATTGATACTGCGGATTTCTGGTTTTCAACAACTCTTCCCGTTCAGGTCAATGCAAGTCAACGGAGATATTGCCCCCCCCCCCCCCCCCCCCAAAAAAAATAACCTAACTTTTCTGGGATTTCCTTCTGCAAACTATATTTTAGGCATTCAACTGAAACTTGTGGGAATGTATCTGGGATACTTATGTACCAGGTTAGTTCATGTGGTCATGGCCTAGTAATTTTTTAACTTTATACGATTTTTTTTCCTTCATTTTTTGGGCAAAAATCAAAACAATCTTCACCAGAGCTTCCAAGTGATTTGTTTCGAAGTTACCTAAGCACACTTCTGAGTACTTCCAGACCTTAATTTGTTCAACAGGTAACGCTGCAGGTTTTTGAACGTTTTTTGTGTGTTAAAGCTGTTTTCTACTTCTCCGAAACCATCACGCAGATTAATCTGAAACGTTTGGAAGTGTAGTTTGTGGGAGAGGTATACAAAGAGTTCGCCAGATAATGATAATCTTAATAATTGCTTTTACTGACTTTTACAATTAATCCATGTATACTCAATGATATATATGATATGAAGGTCAATATGGGGATTGCAATGCAAAAACCGTCACATGGAATCACTTCAAACTTGGTGAGGGTGTACTTTGATATATGTCCCCACAGATATCCTTCAGTGATTTTATGCTTATTATTTATTTATCTTCTGGCAAAATAGTGCTTTTCAATGAGCTCTCTTGTTTAATGGATGATCCATGTCAGCAGATCCCTTGCTGTTAACTTGTGGTCTTTCTTTCATACAAACAATTTTCAGACAAAAATACCCTTTTTGGATTACCTAGTTTAGAATAGTAAAATTATATCTTACCATGTTATATAACGTTAAAAAGTGACTATAACGCTGAAAGCTAATTTAGTTTCAGTCATGTCGTATATTTTGTACGTTATTTCAAAGGTATATCACTGACACAGATGGACATCACACGTGTATGAGAAAACGGTCACACTTATACAACCTATTATAAAGCTTTACTAGTAATTTTTTGTACAAATCATAATAAGATACACTGCTTTCTATGGTCGGGGAGAAAACTTCAATACGTGGGTTGCGGTGCCTGGCAACTTTAGCTGTTTCATATTTGCATGAGATTTACCTCGCGTTTTCAGTGCTATCCCATGTTTTTCTTTTTTTTTTTAATATGAATAAACATGCGTCTCATCAAATCAAGCTCAACAAAATCGACCCGGAAGCATTCTGTAAGAGGACATGCAATGTTTATTTGAAGGTAAAGTGCGCGCCGCTCAAAGAAATTAAACCTGAACTAAAATGTTCTAATCTTATACTGCTTTCGGTTTTCGCTCACTTGTAACTCCCAGATAGAACATTAATCTCAGCATTCTTCGGATCTAGTTCAAATACTGGTATTATGTGAAACATGTAAAATGTCAATCATAAGCTTGCTTTCTTAATACGTTTTTCTTTTACAGCTCCGCCTGCTGCTCCGCCCTTCATATCCGACATGAACGGTACTGCACAAACAACATCCAACTGCAGTAACCCAGATATTATACCTGTTTATAAGGCTGCAGATAGGAATACCTCATTTGTCTGCCAGGTTGGACCTACACGACCTAACCCTATTGTAGAATGGCATTATAGTGGGCCCAGTCTCATTCACAATATATCATATACAGGCAACAATGATATGGCGGTTTTCAGGCAGGGAGCAAAACGACAGATAGATCTGCTTTCCTTAGGCAATTCCACTCTTATGTGTAAAGTCAAAGTTCCTGATGCACGGACCGGTCTGATGGAAGATGTATACTTGTGTCTCCAGGTAGCATGTAAGTTAGCCGATTTCTTTGTATGAGCATACTGCAGTCTACCTCAAATGAAACCCAAATACCAACATGCAAAGATCTTTTGGCGGGAATTTATTGCGATTCATTGTCCATCCTGTGCACCGATTTTGTTTTTACTCGGCGACTGTTTTAATTCTTTTACTTTTGCACGTGCGAAAAGGACCCTGCACTTTGATCTTGATGATATTTCCAGTATTCCTAAATTTGCGATCTTATTAAAGCATTGATTGCATCTTTTAATATCTGTGCTGTCGGTTCAGACAGATGTATACCTGAGAAACACACATTCAAAATTTGTTCATCGTTTGGATTATTTTCTACTCTTTGCTGATTTTTCAGTAAGGTAAGCCTACAGGACAGTCATTCGTCGGTTGTCTGCTGCCTGTTACATTTACATTTTGCCTTCTTTCCCTGAACTTGTAGCTATATTTTTTCTTAATGGGGATCTACCTAGAAGTAAAACCTACTGAGTTCGCTGAGTGGCGCTGCAATAGTTTGATGCTAAACACTGCTCCTCCTATTTATTTCTTAAATTTTGGAGGATTTTCTGTCTTTTCTTTTTCGTTTTGTTTCACAAACTGCCTACCAGGTTCTGTTCAACCGTGGTAGAAACGTAGCTTCAGTGCATCCGCATTGAACACGGCGCTTTATTATTTCGTGACTTTCCCGTGATTTTTAATTTTGTCTTTTGAGTGTGTGTGTGTGTGTGTGTGTGTGTGGAGGAGGGGGGATGTTTTAATTTGTTTATAGACTTTCGTTTTGTTCTTGTTTTAATTTGAACTTAAGTGACGGTCGGTAAGGCAAGGTATTAGCTGACAGGAACTAGACGCGTTTGCTTGAAAACTAAAATCGAGAGCCACTTCTATCTCGCTGGGTATTGACTTTGGATCAGTTTGATAAAGGTGTATTTTGGGATCACTTTCCAGTTATTAATATTTTGATCATCATCATCATCATCATCGTCGTCGTCGTCATCATCGTCGTCGTCGTCATCGTCGTCATCGTCGTCGTCGTCGTCGTCATCATCATCTTGTTGGGAGTACTTTTTTTACAAAAACCCCGACATTACATGGTTAACTAGAACCAGCTGATTTTCCAACAGAAAATCAAATGTCTCCCCGTGCAAAATTCCAACCTCCTATGTCAAATCCTTGCAGAGTTGTGGCATGCATGTCAATTTTAGATGACATGCCCACGTGACCTTGAAAAATATGTCAAGGTCACCCATCTGCAATCCCAAGCAAGATCATATATAGGAACATCTTCACATAAAATTTCAATTTCCCAAGTCAAATCTTCCTTGAGTTATCACGTCCAAATTGACTTTAGACGAAATGCCCACATGACCTTGAAAAATTGGTCAAGGTCATACATTTGCAGTTACAAACAAGGTATTACAAAAGTCTTACATAGAAATATAATCACACAAAATGTCAACCTCTTTAAGTCAAATCTTTCACGAGTGGGTCTGCTATGATTTTTAAAAAGTGGCTATGTGACCTTGAAAATAAGGTCACCCATCTACAATCTCAACCTAGTTCATAATTTGCATGATCATGCAAAATTGCAACCTCTTAAGTTAAATCCTTGCGGAGTAATTGCGTCTGCATCAATTTTTACATGACATGTCCATGTGACCTTGAAAAATAGGTCAAGGTCACCATCTGCAATCCCAACCTAGTTCATATTGTGGTACATAATTATACAAAATTTCAACATCATAAGTCAAATCCTTGTGGAGTTATTGCGTCCACAACCATTTTACATGACGTGCCCACTTGACCTTGAAAAATAGGTCAAGGTCATAAATCTGCAATTACAAGCAAAGTCTTACAAAAATCTTACATAGAAACATAATCACACAAAATATCAACCTTTTTTAGTCAAATCTTTCTCGAGTGAATCTGCATTGATTTTTAAGTGGCCATGTGACCTTCAAAATTAGTCAAGGTCACCCATATACAATTCCAATCTAGTTCATAATTTGGAACATAATCACGCAAAATTTCAACCTCTTAAGTCGAATCCTTGCGGAGTTATTGCATCCTCTTCAATTTTACATGACATGCCCATGTGACCTTGAAAAAAGGTCAAGGTCACCCATCCGCAATCCTAACCTAGTTCATATTATGGTTCATAATGATGCAAAATTTCAACCTCTTAAGCAAAATCCTTGCGGAGTTATTGGGTCCGCATCAATTTTACATGGGGAGACATAATTACTTCAAGTTGTCACCACGATACATCCTGTGGTTTATTAATTTGAAAAGTTACAGCCCAGCAGGCACAGCAATTGCATTTCATAACGTATTGTGCGGTTAGTAATTGATCAATTGAAAGTTGTTTTGTCAATTTATTTATAACGTGTGGGAGTGTACCTGAAGAAAACTGCCAAAATTGATCCCGGGCAAAGATTGATGTCACTTTCTGTTTGATGGTGTCTTCAATTTGACTCCCGTACATTAACTGTCTACATCACCATTGGCCAGTTTAAAGCCACATGTCATAGATAAAGTTACATCAATGAACACACAGCTTGTAGCTTCGGTGAACTTTGATTTGCCTTCATAAAACTGAAAACATGACCCATTGGAATGTATGCTACGTTGTGTTTAAATTTTGTGGCATTGGTAACAGGGAGAAAGGTATTCCTTATCTCTAAACTTTTTCTCCTTTTTCGCAAACGTCGTCTTACCAAGCCCACTACAGACACCTTTGAGGACTTAAAACATGCCATAAATTAAGCATAAAACACCAAGTCAAGTATCCTTCACCATGATATTTTCTGGTACTGCTGATGTGGCAGCTCTTGTGCTTTGAGAGGATGTACGGACGCTTCACTTGCAAACATATACTAGGCCTAAAACACAGGGCAAAAAGGAAAACTGAACCAGTAGGTTTAATCATCAAGGTGACAGTGTCATATATCAACACAGCTTTCATCTATCAGTTTCCATTGCAGCTTACCTGGACCTTGTGTAAAGAGCTGAGACACATATGAATAAATGAAGGCTAAATGTTGTGTTTGTGGTAAACCAGTGCCCCTAGGTCAAATAACTGCGTTCAATGGTGTGAATTTTAAATTAATTTTTGGCCAAGCGTGTTCTTTACCCTGTTTATGCAACATTGCATATATATGTATCAGGTACAAAATGCATGTCATGCTAAAATTTACTTAATTTAGTCCAGTAGGCAGGCCGATGATATTAATACACTGTTAGGTCAAAGCTTAGTAAAAAACGCTCATTATGCATATCATAAATCAGATCAAAATGGATTTGAATCTGAGTTCCAGGTAAGCTTGGGACTTAAGTTTATGTCTTTATTTGATAAGGGCATGGTTTGCTACCACAGCATAATGGTTTCACCATTGTATTCTAAATTTAATTAAACTTCCTCAATTTTGGTAGAATGTTTCTCATGGCAATAAGACGCACATTATGCGACAAGTTCAATCGCGAGTTTATTATAAAAACATTCAATATTTTCATCAGAATTATTTCATAAAGTTTGCCATGGAAGGAGATTCAACTCACTACTTTTTGTCTTTTAATAAAGACATGCCGTGTAATTATATGTGTAAGTCACTTTTTAAATACCATTCGCAGATAGCACCAGCAGAGAACTTAACACCAACAGAGAACTGCTCCTGGTTTTCATTATTCCTGTGGGTTTTGTCGTTATGGCGGGCTGGTTGATGCTATATATATATCTTACTTATAAAAAGTCACGTGGTGAGTACTGCCCCTGTTCCCTTTCTTCTATCCAAATTAGACAGTGTCATTACCATATCCAAACCGTGTCCTAATGAAACAAATCCAAGTCAATTCCGACCAAAGGCAATGTTCCTTGGTATGTGTAGCTGAATCACATAATTTATAGTTCGTCTTCACCCAAAAGAGTGCAAAACGTTTGTGCAAAGCTCCCTAGGATAAAAAAGCATGTCTAGTTTTAACATGACAGAATGCAAAAAGTTTTGTTTAAAATTATAGGCCTATTTCAGTAAATTGGCTTGAACATGTGCATCAGTCATGTGCATATACGACCGTACAATTCGCGAAAAGGGACCAAAAGTTCCAGCATATCAGACAATTTGCAAGCACATGCTTCTAATTTGGTGAAAATGTCATTAAAATTTAGCATTTAAAAAGGTACTAGTTGCAACGACCATCTCAACAAGGATCATCATGAATATAAGTCCACAAAGTGACAATAACATCAACATCAATCCATCTGAAAATCCTAGGCCTAAAATGACCATCAACAGGAATCCAAACAACATGATTTTACAGTTCGATGTGTTTTAGACATGTAGTTAAAGGCATGATGTTGTTTTAAAGGAGATAAACTAAGAGTATTTCAAAAAGAAAAGTGTTTGAATGTGCAAATATATTGGTGAAAAGTCAAGAATTACCCGGAAACTCAAAAGACAAAAGTGCACCAGTATCATCTGAATTATATGTGCACTTGGATAAACCACCAATGTAATATTTTTATTTTGCATTAAAAATGAGGCTTAAGATTTGGTTGTATGTTTAATTTGGGAAATCGCGTAGTGAACACAAAACGTGTTTATGCTGGTTGGCTTAAGCAAATTCTATGCCTGTCGAAGAAAACACATCAGTAAAACCTTCCGAAGAATTATTGATACTTTAACTTGCATCTGATTTAAGCTGATTGCAACTTACAATTCGGTGCACAATAACACACAGGAACAAGTAGAAATAATTTCAGGAGGATTGGAACTATTGGACGAAGATATCTTATTCTGACCTTGTGCAACTCAATCGTGAATCTGTATCATATGTTTTTTTTGTCCTACAATTAAAGAATAATACACAAAATTAACACTTATTCATCATTTTTTTCCTGTCACTTTTTTTGTTTGTATACATGTGACATGATGGGTAACTTTATTTTTATTTGAAAAGTGATTTGCTGATTGTCTGCCAGAACCTCTGATTACATTTCCATGGCTCCTTTCAAAAATGCCGAATACCCATGGTTGCGCCATTGCCCAAAATAGTATATTATTCTATGTCATGTTTCACACAAAGATATACGTATACCTACATTACTTGCTCATGATCATACTATAACTATCACTTCCTATTAAATGTTTCATTGATATGGGTGCCCGGTTGTTATACACACACACACACACACACACACACACACACACACACACACATATATATATATATATATATATATATATATATATATATATATATATATTTACATGTATATATATGTGTGTAAGTACATGTATATATAATATATATATATATATATATAATATACGCCACCTTGTTCAGTTATAATAAATAATATACATATATTTAACACGTCCTGTTGAACAGAAAGTATCGAAAAGATGAAGCCATATCTGGTTATCTCCAGCAAAAAGCCTTCTCAGTTTGATCCTAGTATCTTTTAAGTTTCACCCTGTGTTAAGTAAACCTTACACAAATTGCTAAATCTAAGGAATGTTGAAAACTGCTTGACAGAAATCCAAAAGAGATCATTGACCATATGGTGGGTAAAATTATACAACATCTGTATTCAGTGTAGGGATATAAACTTTTAATAATGCTAATAGACACTCTGAAACTAAAAGTTGGAACACATTGGTCCTCGGGTAGGAATTGGAAAGAAAATTTAACTTGTTAAATAGTGGCATCGAGTTTGATCGCCCTGTGGCTTAGCATTGGAGGCAAACAATGGCCACAGAACTGCGTTCAGAGGGGATTAAGGGAAATGTAATCGACACATGCCAATTTCGTGACTGTGTCTGTTTCCTGTCATCTATGTATACATTTTTGGTATCAAAATGTTTCCCCGCATTATGTATCAATATTTGCCAAATAACGTCTAATTACTAAAAGCCATTATAGTGACTATAGGAGCCAAAAATTCAATTTTATTGCATGAGACAGGGCCCAGTGTACGTGACGTCACAGCCAAAAAGGTCGAACAAGGTCTCACTCATTGGTTGTTCTGGACTTAAAACAAAATAAATATAAATTTCAAATATATGATTTAGCTTTTTATATGTTACTAAATTTTAACTTTTGATGAATATGTAGTGGAAGACATATTTATTTTACAAGGAAACTGTTACAAAATTATTTTTATTTTGCCTTAATGGCTGTAATACTCTTCATAAAGACAAGTTTTGTCTGCCTGTATAAATCAATCTATTGTACACCAATGTTAACATGACTTATGCATTTAAGTTTGAATTGGTAGCGTGACACAATTGCCATCCTGAATGAAGGGATAGATGATGGTAAACACAAATTAAACAAATTACCATTGTTTGCCGTGTTCGGCATGGACAGCGATATCTTGATATCTTGAGGTTAGCAAGCCTTCAGCATACAGGAATTACTTTTCTGATGTAATGTCAAAATATATAACCTCTTATCAGAGTATTCCTATTTGAAAGATGCAAACTGTTACAGAGATATCAGTGCTATACACAAATACTAATGTTACTCGAACTACTGCTGCTACTAAAAAGTAACAACGATAGTAATAATAACAATGGTGGTGATAATAATAGAAGAAAAAAGAGAAAGAAAGAAGAAGAAGAAGAAGAAGAAGAAGAAGAAGAAGAAGAAGAAGAAGAAGAAGAAGAAGAAGAAGAAGAAGAAGAAGAAGAAGAAATAGCTTTTACTGGTTTTTGGTTTTATGCACATGTTCCTTGAAACGAACACAGTGTCAATGGTTTGGCATGTAATAGTGTCTTGAGTTAATCTTTAAATTTGTTAACGGTGGAAAGTAATACTTCTTGTATGCCAGCGCCTCACCATTGTGTCATTGTACATTTGTTTAGATGGCATCAATCAATTTGCACAACAAAATATAAAGAAGTATCTGTTTGTGACCCAGGCTGGTTGTATTGGCTCCGCAGGCAATGTATTGATGAGTTTATTTGTGGTCGTATTTGCGGTCACACAATGCTCTGGCAGCTTCCTGGTTAATGGTAAGTAACAGATGCCCACTATATCACATTGTTGGTAAATTATATTGACATTTACTTAGCTGGATTGTAAAGGTCTTTCATCTTGGCAGGAGACGACTCGTGCAATTCATTTTTACAAAAATATTCATAATAATAGAAAATAAGGAAAATACGATGGTTATGCTCATATATTTGCCTGTGTCAGCATTAGTAACATTTTGATATGCCATATGCCTCATTAAAAAATCATATTTACCATGATAATTTGTTACAGGAAATGTATATGTCGTTTCCGAAAACGTGATACAGGTTCCGATCTATGTTCTTGAGGGTTTTTATTCATTATCAGAAGAGTGATCCGAAAGATTGGCTGTTGTCTATTTGTCCTATTAGGAACGAAGCTTATATGTCAAACAAGTATATAGCCTGTCTGGATGTCGGTAACAAACTAGGAAAATGGCACAGGAACATCAGATTCATATGTTTGCCATTTAACCCATCACATATTTTCGCTTTATTTTTGAAGATAAATTTATTGCTTTAATTTTAGATCAGTTTGTTCATGATTGTGATGAAATATGATAACCACCGTGAATTCTGATGCACCTGCATTCATTGAATTGTACATGTGGGAACGGTTGCCTAGTGTGCATTGTTAGTAAGGGAGACACTGTAACGGCTAAACGATTTTTCAAATTGATACATTGTACGTAGGGTCTCTTAACATGTTTGGGGGTATTCAAAGTCAATGTACCATGATTGCAGTATTTTGTAGTTCAAAGGGTTTACGTATATTTAAGTAGAGCTTCATTATGTAAGGCCTCCACATTCAAAGATGTATTAACATTTACGCGTGTATTACTGCGACTTGTCTATCCTGTAGAAATGTGCCCTGTACATATGTATTGAGTCACGTGGGCCTCATGAAAAAATTGATCGAAACACGCAAATACGTCTGGGATGGTAGATTGCTTAATTGTATGTTTCCTTTCCAGGGCATATTGAGTCTCATAACAGAGGAAGCCCTGCAGTCATTGCACTACTTGTGTACCTCTGGGGTCGATTAGCGTTCGACTTCTGTGGTGTCCTACGCGCATTTTTCACACAAAGTAAACGAACAAGGAACCAAACAATGCGTTTTAAATGTAAGGGCGACCAGTGTTGTAACAGAAGTGCTATTGATGAACTTTGTGAGTTCCCTGTAATCATAGGTTCCTACCGAATGGTGAGGTATATCATCACGTGTCATAATATGGCAGATATGACGTGGGATGGCATGGCATGGCGTGGTATGGTGTGGTATGGTATCATATGGTTAAGTGAACAGTAAGACAAAACAGACACTTAACATGTACTTCAACAGAATAAAGTACTGTGATCAAATTAATGAGAGCATAACAACATTTAATATTTAAAAAAAGAAATCACAAAAAACGTACGCATTTTTCTGTACAAAACCATCATATGCAAGGCGATTCACTAGAAAGAATAATACTTTGTGTATTATGTATCTGTTTTTTACAAATGCAAGTCTTTTAATTTTTATGTAGCTATTTGCGTTTGGATTACCATCTTGGCTGGACCGTCTGTTCCTTTACTGCTATCATGGAAAAAGCAGGGTAAGTTAATATCTGAAAACTATGCAAGAAAATATTTCAAATATTCCCTTATACTAGCTTACAGAACCCAAACAGAAAGGACTTCCTATCCATGTTTTCTACTGTAATAAGCAGTCTCCGGTAAATTTAAATCATGGCTAAGCTCCGAGTTAAAATTTGTCGCAATTGATAATGAATACATGGATTGCATGATACTATATCAATGGTTATATCGGCTAGAAATATAATTGTGTGGAGAAAACTAAATCTGATGACCGAGTGATTTATTCATTTACTGGCTTGCCTAGGTAATCTCACTTCTGTAACTTTTCCCTTGTTGAATTGTGTTCCATTATACAAGCACTGTAATCGTGTTCTTACTTATTTCTATTTTTACCTCAGCTGACAAATGAGCAGATGTAATAATATGGACCATTGTCTGTCCGTCCGGCTGCCCACAATTCATATTTTCGACTTCTCTGAAACCGTCAGCCAGGTTCACTTTAAACTTGGTGGGAATGTACCTTGGGTGGGTTTCCACCAAGTTTGCTCAAATGGTTATGCTACATGGATTTGGTATATTTCTATGGATATATTTTGCTCAATTTCCTGACAAGATCTTGATAAATCTTGTTCCTGAAAATTGCTCTGATCCAATTGCTTTGAAATTGCTTGGGCATACAGCTGCAGGTGTAAGACCTTAATTTGTTCAGCAGGTGGTGCTGCTTTTATCTTGTATATTTTTGGCGAACATTTATTTTTTAAGGGAGAGAAAGAGAGAGAGAGAGAGAGAGAGAGAGAGAGAGAGAGAGAGAGAGAGAGAGAGAGAGAGAGAGAGAGAGAGAGAGAGAGAGAGAGAGTGAGAGTCACACTTTCTGGACATGACTTCCTGAATGTGAAATGTTAATAAAATAAACTGATACTTTTGGGGGAGGGAGGACATAATTGCTCTATTCATTTAATTTACCAACATTAATTTTAAAAAGTTCCGCAAACAGGTCCGAACGGCTCGGTTCTCTGCAAATAGCAGTAGAATAAATGTTCTGCTCTTTCGTGCGTATATCTTATTGTCCGTTGATGTGTAAATACTAACACATGGTGCATTCCTAGATACACCGCAGCTTTTATCTTATGTAAAATACCAGTCTCTATTTTATTGAATTTTTTTTCAGGACGGAAAACAAACGATGTAAAGTTACCTGTGTTAATTGTCTTTGGATTTGATATAATCGTGACGATGATATATTGTGTGGGTTTCCTGTGGAGCTACATAGCAGGTACCTCCCATAAAGTATAATCGCAATGCAGTCTTAAATGTATAATACACAGTAGTGAGTGCGAATCTTTGTGTATGTTGTTCTGTTCTTACTTAACTTCCCAGGTTGTTCTTCTGGTGCGACTGTAAATTTTTGTAAGGGCAAATTATGGACCTGCATTGTGACATATATATATATATATATATATATATATATATATATATATATATATATATATATACATATATATATATATTTATATATATATACATACATACATATATATATATATATATATATATATATATATATATATATATATATATATATATATATATGTATATATCTCAGAAAAATCGTTTTTGTAGGAAACGCTGGTTTCTCTGTGACCAGTAAGAAAATATATTATTCTTCAAGTAGGAACAAACATAAAATCAAATACACTGTTAGTGCTAAATTTACCATCAAACCCAATGTGTCAAACTCTGTTGAGAGCCCTTATTTGTGTGTTTTATTTACCCGTTCCTCGTCAATAGTTCGTTTGCGATGTTAAAAGCAACAGCAATAAACCCAACAGTTGAGCTAAAGTATAATTTAACATACAATTTCCTTCCAGGTGGATGCTTTTCGAATAAAGGAGCCATCATCTGTTTGATGTCCACAGTGTTTCTACTAATTCTTATATGCTTGACGCTAGTGCACATGAAGGTAAATTTGTTAGCATCAGCACCGTCATCATCATCGACCGAGAGCAGTGGCATTTCTTTGATATTGCGTTCCTAAAAAGAGCGTCTGGTATGGTTGTAATTTTGCACTGCACAAAATAACGGCACAGAGAACCTCTTACGCACACTTTCAGCCTGGTTTTTAGTCTTATTGATGTTGTGAGACCCTGCGCTTTTGTCTCATTATCTGAAATGGAAGGACATGGTGTAATACATATAATAACAGACATTGGCCCCCTAGTGCCAAATAATCCTGTACTAAGAACCACAAGTACATTCTCCGTAAAATGAAGTAAACCTAACATCCCTAGTGAAAAAGGAACACAGACATTATAATCGGTGCTAAAACCAAATAGATATTCACATTTTAATTTGTAGCTCTCCTACCCCGACTTGATTGGCATCCATAAAATATTGACTCCATACCATATGCCCTTTCCGCAATGCCATCACCCTAACCTTGTTACTGTACCTTTTTACTTGACTCAGTAGCTTTTTGTCTATTATGTTTTGCTGCCAAGTTGAGAACTTTGCTTGACCACAACTGAGCCGATAGGACAGAAGGGTGTCTTTTAGGCATGTGGCAAATTTATATTAAAGAAATGTGGCTCCATATGTGACATATAAAAATTGGTATATCTTGATTTCATAAAAAGAATGTACTGTCAATTGCATAAAAGGAATGAATACCATACTTTGACCTACACTTAACAAGGTTCTAGTATTCCAGGTTCCACAATTTAAGCATATATCTGGTTCGGTTTGCATAACCGTCAGAGTTTGGATGCCAGTACCACTGGATTTTAACATGAGAAAATTAACAGGTTCATCTCTACCTGCCTAACGCTACATCACCTGATGTCTCTATATAACATTAATGATGTTGAATATATACTATAACGTCCTATCAATGATTCTTCACAGGTCATGAAATGCCTTTTTAACTGCATCAGTCACTCAACCATTGTGCGACTTGCATTTGTACCTCTTCCATATTGTGACAATATCGAATTGATATGTTCGCCTGAAACTATCGCAAATAAAAGGCACAATACTCATCTGTGTACATGCTATAAACCTATCTTAAATGAAAGTGATTTTCCAAATGAAAAAAAAAAATGGGTAAATATATATGGCTTTATTTATGTAATGTACCAGGATGGCGTGGAAGTTTGTGAGCTCAGCTGACTTGTCAGTCAGCTGAGCTTTTGTGACGGTCCCTCGTCCGTCCATTGTCCGTCGTCTGTCTGTCCACAATTCATATTTTCGACTTATTCTCAAAAACCGTCAGCCAGATCCACTTTAAACTTGGTGGGGATGTGCCTCAGGTAGGTGTCTACCATGTTTGTTCAAATGGTCACGGTCCAGTGATTTTGGATTTTTTAAGAATTTTTTTGTTCTTCTTTGGGCAAATCTTAAAAAAAATCTTCTTCTCCGAAACCACCTACCCAATTGATTTGGTATCACACAGAATCGCTTCCTTGGACTTCCAGTTCTTAATTTGTTCACCAGGTGGCGCTGCAATTTTTTTCTAATTTTTTTTTTATGAATTTTTGTGTGTTATTGCTATTTTCGACTTTTTATCCAGAACAGTCACTCAGGTTAAGCCGAAACGTAATGGATATGTTTTTTGTTGAAGGATCAAACAAAGTTGTTCATTAGGACGCAATGCTGCGGATTCTTGATTTTTAACGATTTTTTCAATTCGGGTACTTATCGGTCAATGCAGCAGCTTTCCTATAGATTACTATGGAAGTCAATGAGCATTCTAATGCTAATTCACATTTTTGACTTCTTCTCCAAAACCGTCATCCAGGTAAACTTCAAACTCGGTGGGGATGTACCTTGATCGGGTGTCTACCAATTTGGTTCCAATGGTCATGTTCCAATGAATTTTGGATTTTTGGATTTTTTTATAATTTTTTTTTTTGGAAAAATCTTCACAAAAGTTTTAATAGGAAAGTTTAAAATGGGAATTTCTTGTAATGGTTATAACGTAAACAATTTTGTCCAAATTTACTTCAAACTTGGTGGGGATGTGCCTTGGGTGGAAGTCTACCAATTTTGCTCAAATGTCTACGCTCTATTGATTTTTTGATTTTTTTATCAACATTTTTATTGTTTTTTGGGGGAAAACTCAAAAACTATTCTCCTCTGAAACCGCTCACCCAATTGTTTTGATATTATACATTGACACTCCAAGGGACACCTAGTTCCCAATTTGTTCAACAGGTGGGAATTTTAAAAATAAAATCATGAATTTTTGGTATGGTTTTGCTATTTTTCACTTGCTCTGAGAACCGTCGCTCAGATTAAGCTGAAATGTGAAGGATATGTTCTTGTGGAAGGGTCAAACAAAGTTGTTTACTAGGTGGCACTGCTTTGGACCCCTGATTTTTAAGGATTTTCAAATCGGGTACTTATCGGTCAATGCAGCTTTCCTATTGATTACTGTTTAAGTGAAAGGGCATTCTAATGTTCGCAGGACCACTGACACGAATTTACTGTTAACTTGATAAATTGAGATCTGTTTTGAGTTAGTACCGTAATGCTGCACATGTTAATGTTTCTTTCTAAAGCTCATGCTTGACGGTACATGAATGACCTTGACCCGGTTTCTGGGATCACAGTGCCACATACATGAATTTTACTCTTCACTATAACTTGAAATTACTTGATCCTTGATGTTGCACATGTTAGTGTTCTTCTACAAAGGTCAGACTTACTCAGAACATGGGTGACCTTGATCCTTTCCCGAGTTCACAGAGCTGCAAGTGTGATGAATCTCTAGGTCAGCTGAGCATGGGCTGTTCACACAGCCCTCTTGTTGTATTATTTGCGGCATTTCGAATCAATCCTTTTTGGGCTTCTTTGAAAACAACTATATATCACACCTTCATAGATACAATTATCTGGTAATTTTCATGTGGTGAGTTTGTTTAAGTGAAAACCAGAGTCATGTACACTCAGTAATTATCTTTAAAAAAGTAATACATACTGAGTCAAATACAGAATCAGGATATGGCAAATGGTTACGCGCATTCCCTAGTTTGATCCATGTGTTAGATGTAGAACAGTACTCATTCAATACCTGGCCTTTCAATGATCAGAGCTGCATCCAGTAGTCTGAACGGGTCCATATACAGTTAACTGTGTGGATTATGACATAGACACACATCTACTCCCTTGAATTATTACCAAAAAAATGAAGATATTACATAACCATATCTCAAACACAAGAAAAAAACTTTCAACCTGGCGATCAATGTATATCTAGCAAATTTTTTTTTCAAGATGTGAATCTGGTACATAGATACATTTGTCGTCATTAACAGAATGTAACACCAACTTTTGGATCATTATTTTATATTGGTCTATAATTTCATCACATTTCACAGGCTCGTATATTAACGACTATACTTCGCATAAAACTGTCAAATATGCAGTTGTAATTTCATAATGTTCGTCTACTTAATTTTGCTAAGGACAAAATACAGTTATGTACACTCAACAATCATATTTTAGATGTGCGATTTAGAGTTTTTAGCAAAAAGATCAGTCGAAATTAATATCTGTTTCTGCATAAGTTATCTGGGCAAAGCTGCAGCTAAAACAAAACGGAACTTCTCCCAAAGTGTTTAGCTCTATTGAACTGGATCTGGCTGTCTCCCAGAAAATGTTGGATATATATTTTATATCTACTCAGGAATTGCTAAAAAAGTCAACACAGTAACTCTGCCATGGTGCTGTTTTACTGGACCAGCTGCGGATTATATTCCCCATTTTCGTTTAGTTTTTACACAATGAGTTCCTGTACAATTCAGGGTACTTACACATATCTAAAACAATGAACTATTCTTTCTGACAATTAACATGTTGCCAAATGGATATGTCATACTTGATAGATGACACCCCGAGCTTTTCAACAACATATTCATCAGCCCTTCTGTGCTCAATAAATATATAAATATGTTTTAAGGTATTCCTATTTAGGTCCAGTTTACCTTTCCTATCTTGCTTGAATATCTGCGAGAACATTACATAGCCGCATGCTAACCAACAGGAAAGGTATGCAGCATCCGGGGTTGTGCTAAATGCATATTTAACCAAAGTTGTTTTCCAGGTGTGAAATCTGTCAACTGATTATTATTCCAGAATGTACCAACAACCTCTGGATCTTTTATTGTCACTATATATATATATATATATATATCTATATATATATATATATCTATATATATATATATATATATATATATATATATATATATATATATATATATATATATATATATATATATATATATATATATATATACATACATACATATATATATACATACACGATAGCCTATCAGACTTCGTCAGAAGTCACAAGTGATGGGTCGCTGAGCCTATTTACTGCACCAGTCGTGGATCTGGGTCCTGACGGACTTCAAATATACAGCTCTGCTGTATTACACATCATTTCTTTGTACGAGGCTTTGTTTCTTTGCTCTATACAAATATACTCCAGTTCTCGTGCTAATTTACTTAGTGGGACCACTTTGTACTTCAGTATCATGGCAATTCCTTTTCTCTAGTAACACCTTCATTCTCTGCTATTTACTAACAACAGCCACATATATATATATATATATATATATATATATATATATATATATATATATATATATATATATATATATATATATATATATATATATATATATATATATATATATACCCACAAGTCACAGCTACATACCTGTAGTCTACATCAACCCTTTGGCTTCATAGCTTACATCATGTGTCAATGCCTTACACACAGTGTTGTGCTGCACACAATGAGGCAAGGCTTTAATCTCCTCCATGCACATTTCCGAATCAAAGAGCACAATTTAAATGTGACAAATATGGTCTTTTGACAACAGGGAGGGAGCTATCATTTTACATGTGTATATGTCATTCAATGAATAATAATTGATGGTGAGAGTAAGTCACTGTCACATGTACCACCTCCTCATCTGAGATAGTTCCACACATCTTAGAATATGTCAACAATTCTACAGAAAACTTCACGTTTGATACCATTTCTGAGTATCTCCTTTTTTCAATACATTTCATATTAAATTACATTTCCAGTTGGGTACTATTTCTATGTATCACTGTGTTCCCTAATTAATCTATGTTTCAACAGTGAAATTTACCTCTGCTGCAGTTCCTTAGCTACGAAGAGAAACAGTGCTTCGTCCTCATTGTAAAGCTGTAATAACCTTGACACTCATGTCCTTCATACATGTATTAACTTTGAATTATATTTTTTATGTCCTTTCGAAAGCCCTCTAAAATTAGCACATGACCTATCTCACTGAACTTTTCTTACAAACCATGTTCTATCAGGTCCCGCTTTATGTTTTATATTTTGTGACTGTGACAAAATTACATAACACTGCATCCAACAGCGGAAAAATTAAACAACATCCAGTCTTGTAAAAAGTCTACATTTAAGGAAATTTGTTTTTCAGAACGTTATTACGTTATTAGTGCTTTCTTTCCCGCTTGTATTAAAAGATATATTTATGTCTGGTTTGTTCAGGTATTAAATGGAAGATGTTACAATTGTGGCATCGAAGACAACAACCCAGCAATTGCAAAAGCGTCGTCACCTGAAAAGGTAACTTTGTGCTTATGGTTCTTCCTAAACTCGAGTATCTATTATTAATAAGATGCGTTGTTCTGCCGTTAATGTCACAAAATATTCAAACTTGCAATTCTGATATTCCAACACAATTTGTACAATTAGGTCAGTGAGGTCAAAAATACTGTCACATGAACTCCGTAATCATCTTTCAAATGCGACTGATCTACAGTCCCTGGACTATAGTCTAAAGCAAATTACTCTTTATCTTTGCTGAAGTCCTGGGGCTAAATTGAAAAGATGACCCATATTCATTAATTTAATCCAACAATAGAAACAAAGCTTCATACAGCAAAAGGCAGAGACTCAAGAATTAACAAAACATCAACACGCATATTCATATATCAAAGGTGAAAAATACACTTGACTTGAGACAGGTAGTCACCCATAAACAGCAACTGGTGGTTAAAAGCCAGTCCTCTTAACCTTTGAAATACTATTCATTAACAGTAGAAAAATCATTTCAGTATTATAACTTTCAATTAAAATACATTTTGCTAGGTCAGCTGTTTCCTCGGGATAAGTGAAAACACTTGACACAATACAGAACAGTCATTCTGTTATTCTGTTGGAATGACAGGGGTCTCTTCACTGGACGTTGTGTGGCGGGTCTCAAAGATGTTGCTCATAAATATGGCCTCTTCACTGGACGTTGTGTGGCGGGTCTCAAAGATGTTGCTCATAAATATGGCCTATTACAGAAAACATAAGCAGTAATGTTGTGATTTCTTACAGAGTCTAAATATGTTAACACTCCTCAGTTTTACATGAATGCTTGCATATAACTGCTAGTCAGTTGATCACAACATAGGGGTGGCTACCGAGGTAGCATTTTCAATTCACAGGGATATGGCTACTGGGGTAATAACAGTTCAGTCCGGGGAATGGCTACTGGGATTTTCAACTCTTAGGGATATGGCTACTGGGGTAATCACAGATAAGTCCGGGGAATGGCTACTGGGATGATCCCTCAGAGGGTCCAACAATTTGGCACAATACGGGTATTAGCTACTGGGGTGGATCCCTGAAAAACTCCACCATCAGAACAAATATTTTAACCTTTTGTAAACCTGACATGCGTACAGCCAGTTTCATAGTTTCGAAGACATCCCTTATTTTGAATTATTTCTTGCCTCATTATTTTCATATAAAACAATGTGCCAAAATTCAGCTGATGTTTATATAAAGCCAAGTGGGGTCCTGATTTACTCCCAGCTTAGTTTTTAGGGATTTTGTGGTCAGTTATGTTTGAATGCTGCCACCATTTGCCCCTGCCTGAACTTCCATCTGTTTGTCCGTACGACATTACAATTGTCACATTCGTGTCACACGTATCTCCAAACGCATTTGAGGTACCACCATGAAACTTTGTGGACAGATATATCGATATATGAAGGTGTGAACCTGGTGTTTTGTTTGTCTCTTGGACTAATCATGCAGTGTTAATGAATCATCATATAACTTAGTGAAAATGCCTTATTGACTTCAGCCTTTTCATGTTTGTCTCGCATGTATCTCAAAAAGTATTTAAGGTTCACCCATGGTAACTTTGTAGAAACATTCATCAATATGCGGAAGTTTGCACTTAAGGTTTGTTTTCCTCTTGGATTGTTTCTCTCTTGGATTAGTCATCCTGTGTAGGTTAATCATTAATCAACTTAGGGAAAACTTAAATCGAAGTTAGAGTTGTCACATTTATGTTGCATGTATCTCAAACGGTATGTAAGGTGCACCTATAAAACGTGGTGGGAACATATTTCAACATATAGAGATGTGCACCTGGGGTTTGTTTGCCCCTGGATTCACTATCTCACGGTAATTACTCATTGATTAATGGGAATGTTGATTTAACGTTAGTTTGTCAGATTTGTGTTGCACATATCTCAAGATGTTTTTTTGTATCCCGCTATGGAGCCTGATTGTGTCTTTTAGCTTAGTTATTCTCTGTTCATTTTTCAGTAATCAACTGTGAAAATTTCTATTCAGGAAAAATGATGGTTCATATCAAACTTTTGTCCTGTGTATTTCACAAAGTGTTTGAGGTGGAGCTATCAGACGTGATAGCAGTATTAATCAATATGTGCAGATGTACTACTGCTGTTTTGTTTGTACTTTGGGTTAATCATCTCGTGTTGTTGATCATTCAGTTGCTGAATGAAAATGAAAATTCTAGGAAATGAGCATTGGTTGTTGTCAAAATTCAGCCATATGCGGCTCAAGACGTTTTCCAGGTAGACAATGAAATTAGACAGGTATGTCAATCACTATATCTAACTTCATGTGTCTACAATTATCATCCATCTGAAGATTTCACAATATGTTCGAAATCTTACACCAATTAAATGCTACTCTTTCCAATGCTGAAGTGAGCAATGACTGGTGGGGACATCCATGTTAAACAAATATGACCCATATCTTTTACATGGATTGCGAAGCAGGCCAAGCCTAAATTTATCACTCTCCATGGCACAGATCGTGGCGTATACTTCCTACCTGCATGTTTGGTGGAGGAAACCGAAGGACTCGGAGAAAACCACCGTGCACAGTCAGAGTTCTTTGGACACTTCTCTAATATCTTTTTTACAATTGACAGGCAGACAAAACATACCGACTGGCAATGTATCTTGTTTTAAGAATCAAAGTTCCAGCTTGTAGTGTTGTCACTGTGGTTGTTTTCTTTGTCGTTTTCTGTCAGACAAACATGACAACAATCAATCAACTAATTATTCCAGTTATGCAGAATACAACATGTCAACTCACTGGTATTACTCAATCTGCAGTGCCCCAAGAGACAGATGTTATCACATTCTGTCAGTGAATGCCTCAGACGTACCCTTTGAGAAGACTGACTAAAGTGATATTAGAAAAATGGACATCCGATATAAAACTAAGAGTAGTTTTTCGTTTCTGAGGTTTGTCTTGCGAGACCAAAACCCAGTTATTCCAATGTTTATTACCTGTGGTATGGGCAAATATGGATATTTCGTATCAGGAATGAATCGTTGAAATGGTAACAGCACTATTTTAAACACTCAGTCCTCCTGAACCTTACCTCAGGTATCAATTTATAAAGTGTTAACAAATCATAGATTCTGCTAATTTGTATCAAAACCTATTACCTAACCTACAATTATAGCTTTTCAGCTACTCTTATATCATATTTTTATGTAATAGCCCATTCCTTATTTTACATTCGTTTTCCATACTTTGTAGCTCTTCTGTGAAAAACTGCAGGTAAGTTTTGAATTCTATGAAGCGTTATAATTATATAATGAATAAAGGTTGATTTTCACTAAACCAAACTAAAGAAGTCAAGAAGAAGCCATTAAAGCCTTGATGATGTCATTTTCTTTGCTTAAATTGTTTTGACATATGATCTTGTCTTGCTTTGTCATATGGTGAAAGAGTTCATTGGCCAGAGCTAGTCTGTTCAAATGTGCACGCTCCAGCTATTTTAGGTAGTTTTCATGATTTGATTTTTTTGGGGAGGGGGGGGGCACAATCTTTAAGGAAAACCAAGGTCGCTTGACCAATTGCTCAGAAATTTGGCAAAAACACTTCTGGATGCCCTCAGAGCAAGGTGGGTCTTCTTATAGGTTGAATGTCCAGACCCCCTGAAGACGGAGTGTTCACACAGCCCTGTTATTTTAAACTTATTACAAACATGTAGTTTTTTCTTTGAAAAAAGTATGTAAATATAAATGATATATACCATAACTGAAGGGCGTGCATGTTGCCGGTTAAATGACTGGCATGGAATGCACTGAAGACATTGCTATAGTACCCCATTGGTTAGTATTTAATCTTTGTCATAACATTGGCAAATACGTGACAGCAATTGTATGCTTCAATGTCTTAAACAGAGTGTTGTTGTTGAAATTTTTGGCCACGATTTGGTTAAACTATTGTTGTATTCCAAATATCAGGGTTGATGGTTGTGATCAGACACAAAGCCAGTATCATATAAACTCTCATCAAGAGTAATGACAGTTTCTGTTGTGAATTTTGTCTTGAAGCCAATCAATTGTTTAGAAAGCTACTTGGTATACACGAAGAATCAATGTCACACACACACACACACACACACACACACACACACACACACACACACACACACATACATACATATATATATATGTATATATATATATATATATATATATATATATATATATATATATATATATATATATATATATATATATATATGGAAATGTGCCATGCTCACGGCAATTTCCAATATGCCTATGTCACCTGAGAAGTAGCTCCTAGAGTTGCAATAAAAAGCCCATGCATCAACACCATTCCTTATAATACGTACATGCAGACTCAATAACAGCAAACATTAATATATATATATATATATATATTTATATATTTATGCATACATACATACATACATATATATATATATATATATATATATATATATATATATGTATATATATATTTTAATATTATCTTTCTCCATGACACTCCGTGCATGAAGGCCGCCATCATAGCTTGGAGACGTAAAATAATATCTACATCTCTTGAATAAATCATAATGTTATAGGGCAACTCTCTTGTAAACAAATTATGATTAAAACTACATTGTATCTGTCAAGGTATAATACATTTTCAAGCTTTTATATTGCTCGCAATAAAGGCTGCCTAGCAAGGGTCATGTTATTTTGAGCTTGTCTACATATACCCGAACAAATTGGTCCAATATTTCTATTGAGACCTCGCTTCTCTCACATGTTTGTATTTTGCGTTATATCTTGCAGGAGCTTGGCTGCGCAATTTTAGTGAGTATGCACCATTTGTGGAATTTGTGTCATTCCGTTGGTATTCTTCCACATATTTGGCCTGAATTGTTGTTAGTTTCAATATAATTAGATATAGCTCAACACTTAACTATTTACATCTGACAAGAGTTGAATCATTTCAGTATTTTCAAGAAATAACTTTCTTTTAAATTGCCGATAAACGAAAACTTTGAAGGCCAAAACATGGTTTATTTCATGCATAAAGAGAGGGGATATGTAGCTGGATATTTGGATACTCTTACATATATAATTAACTGGTCTACGAGAACATAATCAAATATCCAGCAGTACTGATGTTAACTATGAGAGACAATTCCATTGACGGATACAGAATTGTTATCTACTTAATCTACATCCAACAAAATTTTCTGAATCTTTGAATGAAGTGGAACTCCAAGGCATAATTTAACTTCCTTTACGCAGTTCGATTTGATAAACCACGAACTTTTTATTAAAAAAGATGGGAATGTACAGTTGCGATCATACAAGCCTTAAGTGGTTTACTTCATTAAAGGCTTATGCTTGACCATCCCTTTTTCTTCTGTTTGTCAAAGATATACAATTTCACACCAAGCATTCAAAATCTCCATGTGCGCAGACCACACGACTCTGTGCACGTCTGAAAAAACTGTGGATAATCTTGAACGTAAATTTTTCCAAGATGCTCCGCGTATTGGCGCATGGTGTACTGCAAATTATTGGTTATGAATACCGCCAAGACTTATGCCATGATCATTTCCATAGCCTCAAAGTCCAGAATCGACGACGAAACACACCAAGCATCAACAAACATGGCCCTGCTAGCAAACTGTGCAGGAAGGCAAAGTCCTTCGAATTGTCATAAATTCCCCATGTTGACAAGTCGCGCCAGATGGATAAAGCATACAAAACTGTCAGCCGAATTTTTGGTCTCTTATGGCGTATTAAACATTATCTTCCAATGGAGGCAAGGGTACTTTTTATCCAAGCTTATGTACACCCTTGCATATAAAAGCTTAAATGGTCTAACACCTAGTTATCTGTCAAATTTACTACATCACACATCCAACACACAACCCAGAATTACAAAATCGTCAGCTAAAATGAGTTTGACTGTATCTCAACCAAAACCATGTAAAAGAAGTCTGTTGTATCGAGTCCCATATCTGTGGAACAAACTGAACCTTGAAACCCAAACAACTAACACATTACAATAGTTCAAAAGGCTTTTCCGATTTCCCATATAACTCAAATAAGAACTACTGTAATTTTACAACAATCTACTGTGATTGTTCTCATCTTTTAATTCTTTTTTATCTATGCATTTTCATATTGAACTTACATGTCTTTTATGTAATTTAATTTGTGTCATGACTGTATTTGATACATTTATTTTGGAAGGCATCTGGGGAGATATGTTGTACTTACAGTGTCACCCTAATTAAATAAAAATACTAACTATCTAACTATCAATCTTTTCCAATAGTTCATTGATTGCATATATTATTGTATTGAGTTACATAGCAACCCCAACAAGCTTCTCTTATTATAAGCTGTATTTTCCACCCATCGTCCAAGTAAGAGTACTAATAATCACAGGAAAGGGATCAAACAGTTACCAAAGCATCAACATTCATCTTCCAATACTAGTGTGAAGAAACAAACTTCACGTGTGACTTGAGATAGGCATTCACCCACAAAGACAACTGCTGGTTCTTAACCAGTTCTCTTAACCTTTGGTATATTCTTCATTAACTGCGCACTGTGATCTACCTTCATAATCCTGGACAGATACATACTCAATAATTTTGCCAAGAACATAATACTTGGACAAAATCCGATCATGCAAGTTTAATATAGTTGCACACGGTTCAGTCTTTCATGAAGCAATGTAAATTAAACTTCATATTATTGATAACTTTTTTAGTTTGCACACGTCAATTGGTTCGATAGGACAACAACAATACCCTAAGTGCTATGCGCCCAATATTCAATATTTTAACCATGGAAAAATAAAGATATGAAACACATGGTACACTGGCGTTTTAAATAGTATGACTTTATATAAACCCTTTTGTTTCTTTGTTTAGCTCAGCTGATAATTCAGCTGATATTTTAGAAGGGTGAGGCATCCGTCGTCCGTCTGTCATCCATCTGTCCGTCCATCGTGGTCGTCGTCGTTGTCGTCCGTTCACAATTCACATTTTCGACTTCTCCTCTTAAACAGTCAGCCAGATCCACTTTAAACTTGGTGGAGATGTGCCTTGCGTGGGTCTCAGTTTTAGAGAAGAAACTGCTCACCCAATTGCTTTGATATCACACAGGAACACTTCCTGGGACTTTTAGTCTTTAATTTGTTCACCAGGTGGCGCTGCAATTTTTTTCTAATTTTTTTATGAATTTTTGTGTGTTATAGCTATTTTCGACTTATTCCCGAAAACTGTCACTCAGATTAAGCTGAAACGTAGTCGATATGTTTTTTGTAGAAGGGTCAAACAAAGTTGTTGACTATGTAGGAATGCTGCAGATTCCTGGTTTTTAACGATTTTTCAATTTGGGTACTTATCGGTCAATGTAGCTTTCCTATTGATTACTATGGAAGTCAATGGGCATTCTAATGCTAATTTACAGGATAACTGACACGGAATTTACTGTTTACCTGATAACTTGAGATATGCTTTGAGTTAGTACCGTGATGCTTCCCTGTTAATTATTCTGTATGAAGGTCATGCTTAGACAGTACATGAATGATCTTGACCTCGTTTCTGGGGTCACAGTGCAACATACATGAATTTTACTCTTCATTATAACTTGAGAACTACTTGAACCTTGATGTTGCACATGTTAGCGTTCTTCTTTAAAGGTCAGACTTACTCAGAACATGCTGTTCTTGATCCTTTCCCAAATTCATAGAGCTGCAAGTGTGATTAATGTCAAGATCAGCTGAGCATTGTTGTTCACACAACCCTCTTGTTTTTAGTTTCATACTTTAAAACTCACTGTCAAGCTTGCCTATAGCTTGCAATAGACCAATTACAAACAAAATAGTAGAAGTAGTTGGTAATGAAAGGTTAGGTATCAAAATGTATACTGTACCTGAATATAGCTTTTTCTTAGTGGCAATGTTGTTCATGGAACTTACCTTTCTTACTGGTTAATTTCGAGACACGCTATGTGGGTTTCAAAGAATATAAAATCTCCACTTGAAAACTGAGTTAAGTTTTTAAGACCATCAATGGACGAGTATCATGCACAGAATTTAAGGAAAGGCATACTGGACAGGCACAAAAATATATACATTAGGTGACCTACATAATGTAACTAACTTAGATTGTTATATGCACCACATAAAACGATGCAAAAATAATGATCCATTGACAGACAAATCAATTAACTCCCAAACCACACCAGTTAGAAGTGTTCATCCCATTCTGATAACTCTCTGCCGCTGGCTCTTAAGTTAACAGATTTTAATTACTAAAAGACGCAACTTGTCAGTAGTACAAAAATGATAGTGCTCATGACGACATATTTTGACAAGATACTTTTCTATAAAGTCATGCTTCTTTACTGCAAGATAGGTGTCCTCAACCCCAGGCTGTGATGTAAAAAGACTAAGCAGGGGATATATTTTCGGCAACACTGTAAAACATAGAATTAGGTTATATCCTTGTTTGCACTGATTGCTTCAGCTTTGCGTTGGGCCCTTCTCATACCATGGGTAAGACTTCTGTATATACTGTGCCAGAAGGAATTCCAGCATCATTTTTTTTTTCCATTTGAATCTCACTAGTTAAGTAATAAGCACACGACGATATGGTATAAGATCTATTACTCTCTGCTATAAGAACCAGGTTTAGATGGGTAATTTGTGACAACTGGATCAAAATTAAATTATTTAAAAGGTTTTGTCTTGTGGTATTGTATTTGTAAATATAGTATCTCCCATTGGTGAAGCAAAATGCATTATTTTCCCGTCTCGAGTAACACATTAGTCAATACCATTCATGAGTATCAGAAAAATATGGCATATGGGGCTGCTTTCAATACCGATCAAACATGTTATCCTTGCTTATTCTGTCTCTAGTGATACTACGCCACACCTGATGTACAGTCAAACATCGACACTCACATTTGATTTTGTGTACATGTTAACGCACCACATGATTGATGCTGGCAGGTGGCACTTAGACTGAAGCATTCTTTTTTGTTATGTGACTAGGATGAAATATGTTTTTTTTCGATTATTACTCCCTAGCACCCACATCTAACTCACAAACATGGAATTGTATTGAGTACCTCAGGCAAAGTTTTGCATGAAGATGCCACTGATACATGGCCAACATAATCAATACGTCCTATGAGGTACCACTGTAAAATATGTCTTCTTCTTGCCTTTCTTAAAACCAATTTTTGTAACAATGATGCAATCAATATGTTTACTAAGTACTCCCCAAAATTGTCTCTAAAATGTTTTGTTCCTATAATATGTCTATATAATTTTAAAGAACAGCCTCTCTAATCTAAGATCAAATGGCCATCTCTAACAAACCATAAACCTTCACTCGATGCACTCATTAAGATAAAAGTTTGCACCACTGAACGTGTTAAAGCAATATCAGGTGATCAAGATGAATCTGTGATCTTTCTGTATGGAACTGGCTATGTCGAAATATGAGAACAATGATAATTGTGTTCATGTACTAGCAGAAGTATAATACAATAACTTAATGAAGTCTCACCACCTAAAAGTAGCATGTGTCTATGCTCATAGTAACAATGAATGGGTTGCACTGCATGTTTTGAGTCTTTGTCTGTCTTTTATCTCCATTTTGGATATTGAGCAAACTACGGACAAGACGTCCCCTGAAACTATATAAGCAAGTCCTCATAAAAGGAAGTAGATTTAGGACTTTAGATATTCTATGCACAATGAGATTGTCCCATTTTGTCTGGTCAGAACGGGAGATAACTAATCAGAAAAAGACAGTTACAATTTAATACAAAGAGAAACTTAACAAACGTAATTCTGTAAGCCCATGTACCGTTTGAACACTATTTAAGTCCGATATTCTAAGAGCAAAGTCCTATTCCGTACCATTCACTGGAAAACTGTATTGTTCTTAATCATAATAGCAAATTGATATATGAAAGGAACAAATAATATTCATAAAATTTGAAATTTAGACGAAAGTTTTAGGCATTATTAGCCTTTAAAAAATTGGGTCATCAGCGGGGAACCAGCGTAAGACTTGTTTCGGTGCCATTAATCCCCGGACAAGTCATTCTGCTTACTGGCGGCACCATGTTTGCATTTCCAATATAAACATCCCGAGCTGATGTATTACGGAATAAAGCAAATATGATGTTCCTTAGCTTTATCTATAGGACAAATGACAAATCTTTCACGAAAATCTTTCAAATATATAGAGACCTCTGTCTTTTTATAAATGCTTGATGCAAATTTCTTATTTTTTGCTTTGAGGGCGAATAACTTATCTTTAATGACTTTTTTTACATTTATTGACCAACCTTTAAATTCTGAAACATTTCTCTTTTCCATTCTTGCCCATTCGACTGAGAAAATGTCTATGGATTCGCATAGACATTTATAAACGTTTTGAAAGTTTAAGGAGTGACTTTCTCTGAATTTAGTACACTTTTTCATTAAATGCCAAAGTTCAACATGTCTTTAATATGTTGTTCTTGTCCCTCTCTAATCCTAAAGGAACTCTTCTCATCATCTGTTTAAGTTGGTGCAACATTCTAAATGTATATTGCACGCTTTAGAAGTGGCCAACAATCTAAATCCAAATTGTTTTAAGCAAACACGTACTGATGCTGTGTAACCAATGTGGACATATCTTCTTGTTGTTCAGGGTCAAGTCTTCCCAGAAAAATTTAAACAGCTGTATCAAGGTCCATGGACGTCTGAGTCTGGAATTTTTTATTCTGCCTTTATCTGAGTTAGATTAGTCCATTTAACATCAAATTCCTGACTCTTTTCATTTCTGTAAGCTCCTCCCATTTCCTCTTTTAAGAGCACCACAAGTCTGATAAGATGACTCAGTCATTTAAGCAAACTTGTTTGTAATATTGATTATGCTAGTTATATGCTCACCAGCATTAACAAACATAACTGCAACCAGCAGGTATTTTCCTTGCACTGGTGTAATAACATGCACTGAAACCTCTCACGCTTTAATGTTAGCTTTTGCAGACACTCTGCTACTTGGTCTGATCTTCAGCCTGCACAACAGGACTCTTGGGTATACCACACAGCAGACAGAAAAAAAAAACTATACCTAATATTACGTAGCCAGTGATCAACATGTATCCATCCCAATGATGGAATATCTTTCCTAGATATAAATTTATTTCATTCACTCTTACCGCTGGCATGCAGTTTTGCTAAGCCACTCTTTTCTATTAGACTGCCTTCTCAACCTTTAACTCCAGAACAATTGGACTATCCTGTTTTTGACTTCCTACAGTAGCGTGTGCTGCTGTGTCAAGTATCGCCTCAACCTATTGACCTTTCACTGTCAATTGAACTAACGGATTGCATCATTTCTGGTTTGTAGCATACAATGTTTCTCCAATGCACTACCTTCAGATGATAATAAAGCTGCTTGTATGTAATTTTGGAATAATTGATTTAATATTCAGTGTCTTAATGCTTAGTCTGATACTTTCTTATATTAATTGCTTATCTAGATAAGCACGACAGTGCAGCTAACAAAAACTTCCCTAAATCTGCTTACGTATGCAATAATATCGAACATATCTTTAAAAAAAAAACAGTTCTTCTGTTATAGAACACAAAATAAATAATTTCAAGGCCAAAATGGTGTTGGGTATGTTGATTTATCCATGAAGCTTATTAAAAATATATTTCCTGCTCTTGCAGAACCATTAACTATGATTATAAACCAATCTTTGTCAGTGACGTTTTTTCAGATATGCTGAAAATTTCCAAAATCATACCTCTCTATAAAAAGAAGAAAATTCATCTCTAGAAAATTACAGGCCCATTTATTCCCAGTTATATAACAAATTTGAGCAGGTTGTTTATAACCAATTGTATGGTTATTTCGCAACTCTTTCTTTATTCTACAGCAGGCAACATGTATGCATTCTACAGAAAAACAGCACCATTTTAATTTGCAGATAGAAGCGTTCAGATATTTGACTTAGGCAAATCACCTAACAGTATTTTTTTTATCTACAAAAAGCATTGGATACTTTGGATCACAAAATTCTCATTGAAATCGGAGTATCATGATGCCACATGTATTGCTTTATGTCGATTTGTAAGGTATCTGAAAAGTCGATTCTAATAAAGACAAGAGTTCCTGCGGGCTAAATACTTGGACCTCTTCTTTTCATTATTGAGATCAATGATATGTATTTGACATAATTCAATTTGAATCAATTCTTTTCACTGATGACACAACCTGAATAAGTTCCTCATGTTGTTTTACTCTCTCCTACAATGGTCACACGGAAACGTAGAGAATGTTTGCTTACATTAATACTGAGTTAAGGTAAAGCCCAACCAATTTTAGCTATTGTTCAGCCATTTTTTTGTTTTGTTCATTTTTGATAATGTTTTTGGCAAAATGGCCTATCCCATCACACTTATAACAAAGCTTCTATGAACTGCTTGGAGGTGTTCTCACCATTCCTTCTTTCACATTATGGTGTTGAATATTCGGTGTTGCAATCAGAATATAAACAGTGTAACTTTTTTTGTGCATGTTCGTGAATTGTAAAGCCTTATATTATATTATAAAATTTATATAACTGGGATCTAACTCAGCATTCTATATGCTGCACTTTAGTGACTTCATTTATTAAGAAGAGCAGTGATATCTGCAATACATCTTTTCTCCCTGATTTATTTTCATTTGATTATGACAGCAGTGATACCTGCAAACCCCGTCCTGCTTCTAGTTAGCTGTGGAACATTTCCACTACTGAGATTCTGATTACCACTGCCTCTGCTTCATACTAACGAAATGTTGTACAAATCCAATATTATCTGTAATTATAATTGGCCTGCTAAGGTTGTATAGCCACATGGTACAATATATAGTTGGCCATCCCCTGCATCATCCCACCAAGCTTCTGTGGTGTCATGTTAAAATGACCAGGTATTACAACATAGATATACACAATTATTGTGTACCCTACAAAACCAGGAAATCCCACAGCTGTTGTCATATATTTAGCCACAGGTTTTCTCATTATACCTTGACACACTCTTTGGGACAAAAATGCTATCAAAGCCAACTTGGGCTTGTAATATGACTGCTGCTGCCTACATGGAAAAGTTTACCTTTAAGTTAAAAATTTTTCTTACAGTGTAAAGACTATAAAAGATATCTTTGATGAACGATCTGCTAAACAAATCGGTACGTCCTTGCCTGGCATCCAAGCTCTGAATTAATGACCACGTATACAGGAAATCACTTAACAATATGATCTAATTTACCAACTTCTGGCTTAACGTGTCTCGGCTTCAATTACATGTTCTAAATATTTCACTGTTTATACCAGTACAAACCCATGTACTGTCTGCTTGAGCATTGAATGATTAAGTGATTCCTGGCGAGAGACGTTGATTACATTATTGTTTAAATCGAAATTGCTTCTAAAGACATGTTTAAAATAGCCTCTGGCAGTAATTTTGGCAGAGAAGGTTTTGGTTCTTCTTGGAGAGCGAAGCTTGTCCATCCGTAGTTGTTTGTACCTTGAAATAATTGTTGTGCTCGCATACTGTAGCATATACATCTGTACTGATCAATTACTGCAAGAAAAAGAATAAATCAGAAATACTACCACTTTACAACACGTCACGGTCTTGCTGAGTTATTCACCCAGAAAAATTGACACAAAGCAATAACTTGGTTACAAACTACTTTTCACCATATTTGATATAGGAATGCCTGCTATATTCTGTTTTAGTACCCCCTCTCCCCTTCCCATTCACTGTTTTATTTTGGAAAAAAGGACCCTGGGTAGTAGGATCTTGTGCTTCTATTCCTGCACCACTCCCGTGCAAACTGGATGGTAATTCTACCTTCACCTCTTGTGACCTCTGTGCTTGATTCTCTCCAGAGGAGGCAACATGTTCAGTGCTTTCCATTCACGCATGTTTGGTGTAGAAGGCCATCTCTTCTCCAAAACCACTCTCTCATGTGTGGTTTATATTCCCACGCGGGAAAAACGAATGAAGAGCACAGAATGCATCAGCAAAGTCAACTTCATATCCTCCTCTCCAGAGTCTGACTCACCTTTAACCGAAGAGGTTTTTATACAGACTGCTTGCAGACTGCTATCTACTAATTGCATGTTGATGTACATTGCTTGAATTTGCTCTAGTTGCTTTATCAATGCAGCCAGTAGATTATCCAGGGCATACTTTTGCCCAGTTGTGTGAACTTGTGTTGAAACTATAGATGTTGACCTTTTAATTCATCCTGTACTTAAGGGAGATCTTCCATTTACATTCAGCACATGTCCCCCTTAGATATTGCTTTTGTAATCAGGTTCTATAGGAAGGAGCTGAGCATTGTGTTCAAGGGATATCTTTTGGGGCATATATTCAAATCATCCCACATGAACTCAGGCTCCAATGACAATTTGCTGATTAATATTTCCAGCCTGACCAGTTTCCTGGCGCTGAATTGAGGGCACCGGTCCCCTAAATTTTCTACTTCATAGTAAGGATCCCGCAAAGAGGTGAAAGATAACATTTCATCCTTTCAAAATCACTGTGTTTTCCCATTTTTAACTCCTCAAAGATAAGTTAAGTTTTCATTCTTTCTGGCTTATATTTTCTAGAGCCTGCAACATTTTGCCTGACCAAAATGATATCATCAGACATATCACTATCTGCCCTTTAATGTTTCCTAGTGTTTACTTTGCTTAGTCAGGCAGATTTGCATATGTGGGTATTTCACCACAGTCTAATTTAAGGTATGAATCTGCAGGGATGATTTAGGTTTAGAAGTTATCAAGGTGTGAAAAATCTAGCTGTTGTTGTCAAGGGGAGGAAATTAAGGTGCTGTTGCGAATGTTTACTTCAAATATTGCAGCTGGCCGCACCCAATTATGTTTTAGTATTTGATGGAACTTAATTTCCTATTCTAAAGTGATTAGTGATCTAATGACGTCTATGTGACCCTATGAGCGGGAGCATGTTCACCAAAGCAGACAATGCTCTGCCAGTGACACAGTTACCTGTCTTTTAAGTTTATGTCATTATTTATAAGCTGAGACAAGAAATGTCCTCGACATTGCCGCGGTAGCTTCTCTGTAAGGCAGGAAAGATTTAGCGCTAAACACTCCACAGTCACGTGAATGACGAGTATATGGCCAACTTAACTAACAGCATAATCAATATAGTATGGAAACATTCATGAATGTCCATTTGCTACACAAAAATATAGAAGCCCTCAAGGCAGTTATAAAATACTGTGCACATTAACCAAGCACGTTCCTTGACACCCCATTAGTGACATCATCAGACATATCACTGTCTGTCCTTTAGTGTTTCCTAGTTTTTAGTTTTCTTTATCATGCCGATATACACATATGGATATTTTACCACAGTCTGAACTAAGGTATTAATCTGCAGGGATGACTGAGGTTTAGAAGCTATCAAGGTGTGCAAAATCCAGCTGGTGTTGTCAAGGTGTGGAAATTAAGGTGCTGTGGTGAATGTCTACTTCGACTCTTCCTGGTCACCTTTGAAACTAACCAATCACCTCTGAAACCAGCTGTTAGAGCATACATAAGACCAAATCGTCAAACATCGTGTCAATACATCGAAATCACTCTTGAAGTATGATAAAACTGTCTGGAAGAAACACCATATGAATATTAAGGCATCACTTCTGCATGTTAACAGTTATAAAAATTTGGTGTAAACATGATAAAGCAGATTGTGCTTGATTTTTACAGAATATATTATTAGAGTTTTTGCCTGTTATGTTGTGAAACATCCATCAAACATATTCTACAAAAAATAATGTTGCACCAAGAGGGATGCTATTGTACCTTTTATCAAATACATTACGTGAAGAGGTATCTTTCATTGGAATACCCACACGTACCCACTCAGACACACACATACATGCAGACAAACAAGCCATCTATATCTCTAATTCTAATTAACTGTAGATCATAAACATAAAAATGTATGATTGTCGCAGTATTCAGAACACAACTGGACAGTGTCACAACATAATTTCAGATGATATAAAAGACACATACGTTAACTAATTATAGTTTTAAAATAAAATTTAAGATACTGTTATAGAAGGACGCTTTAGACATCACAATCATATTTGTCCCAAACAGCAAATGTGTTTTCGACTTCATGAAAGTCCTTGGCTAGTGCGTTTTCGTTTCACTACACTTTGAAGCAAATATCGCAACCAAAACCTCATGTTAAGCTTTGATCCTTTTGAACACAGAGTGTGCAGGGTTCGGCTGCGCTTTCTTTAATTATTATGTTTTATTAAAAAAATTTTCTACCACAAGAGAGGGTTGGTTTTCAGGGTGAGTAATACATTCATTTGCGTTTTTCTGTGTTGCTTTTCTGTTCCGTCTGACGTTTATTATGCCTTCTTCATAGGCAGGGAGGGCCGTTTTTGAGTCCCTTTTCTGCCCAATACAGAGGCTGCAGTGTTTGGCCCATCTCCTTAGGGCACAAAAATATGTATATTAAAATCCAATGAACTGAAGATAAACATCGTACAAATTATGATTGTGGCAGGAATGGGAGCACACTAAAGAGTGTTACTGCACAGAAGCAAGATATGAACATTTACCCTGTTAATGTTCCACACTGCCACACACACACACACACACACACACACACAAATTGATTGTGCCTCAATCTAATTCCTTGGGTAATTTTTGGTGACTACCTTTTGAAGCAAATATCGCATCTGGATTCTCTCAATACAATTTGATTTTTTTTATAACATGGAGCAAATAGGCATTGGTTGCACTTTCCTGAACAGCCCTGTATATTGTTGGTCCCAACTTTACTTTTTTCTAACCTTAAATAGTGCTGGTTTTTATATTACCATGTCTGCCCCCCTCCCTGACTTTTATTAGGTTCTCCTAGGCAGGCCCTGGTTGTTTTTCGGTCCTTTTCTTCCCAATACAGGGGCTTCTGGGTTTGGCCATCTTCCCACCAGATCAGTTATACGGAAAAAAATAAACTTTTTCTATGAGCACAATTAATTTTCGGAACTGTCTCTCCTAAGAGGTAATTCTTTGGATTGCTATGTACTATACTTAGTGGATTCAAGTTATGAGAAGCATCACAGTTTAGTATTTTGTGTACATTGCTTGGCGCAAAAGGATGTCCCTTCAGATTACCATTTGATTTGATTTTTACTGTATATGTGTATTGTGAAACTATATATATTAATATACATATGCTCCAATTTCACATTGAGAATAAAAAATTTGCTTATTGTATCTTTTCAGTATCATGGATTTCTTGGGCAGCTGTGTGAAGTAAGTACAATTTAGCTATCCATATCATCGGGTGATGTCATTTGAAGCTCAGTACAAGTACTTGCATCTCCAGTGACAAAATGCTAAGCTGCGTTCAGACACGTGAATGGGAGACTTTGATGGAAGAGAGTTGGCGATGGTCACCAACTCAGTGCCAACAAACGCATGTCTTAAAAAGCCACATGTTGGTCAGAATGTTGCCTTTTTCTAGTTCTTCAATCTTTCAAATTTCAGTTTTGGCGTGGACACATGCATATGACGATAACGAAAAAAGTTTGTAATGTTAATGGTACAGCATCATAAATTGCACATCATGTTTATTCTCCATGCCTAAAAGCACTTCCAAGACAGTATGCTTTCTTTCGCATGTCATGGACCTGGCATTTGGCTTCACCAACAGATATATCGATATGCTGATGACTGTAGCAACATCTTATACTAACTTAAACAGAACCCGTCCTGCCTATGTGTCTCCTGTAGAGACAATAAGATTTACCTCAGCTGACATGTCATTCAGCTGAGCTTTTTATAGGCCATCTATAAATAGTCATTGTCCATTTACAACCAACTTCACATTTTGACTTCTTCAAAGAGGCCTGTCAATTCTCTTCAAACTTTTGATGGTCATCTACATTGGGTAAATCTAACCAAGTTAGTTCAAATTGTAACGTCACATTGATGTTATATATTTTCTAAGCTAGTTCATTTGTGGATAAAAAGTTTTGAAGGCTTTTTCTCTAAGCCTGTAAGGCCAATTGCTCCAAAGAAACTTTTAAGTACTCCAGCTTTCCATTGTGTTAAAAAACGAGCACTTTTATTTTTTCCATTTTGGTTTTAGAGTTATATATTTTTCCAGCATTCAGCTATTCTTGACTTCTATTCCGCTAGGAATTATACATTTTTCTAAATGTGCTACAGTCCGTTCTATATGTCAGTCAAATTTGTTTGTTAAAGGTTCTCTTGATTGACTATGTTCAGATTTGATTTATGGTTGATTCATAGGTAATCTCACAATAAGATACGCTTTGAAAAATTTGGATCTGAAACTAATATTTCTGTTCACATTTGTTTTTTAAAAACTCACTGCACCTTTCCGTTCATTTCCGACACCCACATGGCACAAGAGGCAGGTGATGTTATGAACGAAACATTGCTTGCTGACAGGAAAGACTCCTACCATGCTAGCGAGCCACGACTGTCAAGTGTCACTTGGTTTAAACATATACTATTCACCCTTCCTCAACAGGATTAAAATGCATGTAGAGATATTCCATTTTCATCCTGTTCCCACTCAGGATGTGTCAGTGTTTTGCGGTTAATTGTAGGAATACAAGTTTTACAGCTTGTTTACATTCTCCCAACGACCTAGAATTATGTAGAGTGTGGACCCGTGCAGTCAAGATTTACAGACACAAATGGCAAGGCTCTGGGAATCGATATAATCAATGTAACAAACACTCTGTGAAAAGTGACTTTGATCTGTCAAATATGGCGATGTTTAGGATATGTTTGACAGCAAAAATCTGCTGTGGTCGCCAAACGTGGTGCTATGACTGGACAATAGAAAGGTTCATGGAACTGGCCAAATTGGGCATTACTCATGAAACCAGGAACAGTGATTCATTATTTTTTTACAGTATTCACAAATTAATTTGCAGTATGTTTCTGATTTCAAAGCTTGCATTAAAGCAAACTGTAGATCCAGTAATTCTACGACAGTTACAATGTATCACATATTCATCAATCAAATGTCAGAGTGACAACGCCAGTCTGGGGTGTTGTTACAACTTAGCATTGTAACAAAACTAGCATGTGTTTAAGCATTTTGATTCAATTAACGGAAAAAAATCGGTGGAAAACATGGCCAAACAAGGACCAATCTTGCTCCAGGTGTAGTGCTAAACAGTCTGTAACAGATAAAGTTAGCTGACAACTGTAATGTGTATGTCCATTTACTACTGCACATTGCAATGTGTTTTATCCTATCACCAGATAACACTTGTCTGGATACTACTACATTAACGCCTCATCGGTGCAGCTGCCAAGACCATTGGACGGCTGGCTTGTCATCTTTTTCAGTCATGCGCAACTGTTTGTGACAGTCCATGCTCAGCTCCCAACAATCGCGTGTACTAAATTCCATCTCATTATATCTTTGCTGTTAATATGAAACCAGAAAATAGATCAGTGACAGCAAAATATTTATCATTCTTACATGATAGATGCCATCTGAAATTAGGATTATCATGAATACTTGTACTGATGACGGTGTATAAGGAAACGTGAATTACGGCCCTCCAAGGGTCGTGAGGTTACTGCGGGGTAGGAATTTTGATATTGAAGGCAATTGATAAATGCAAACTTATATTTAATCACCCATAGACCGCACAGATGGGAAGGAAAATTACCTGTTTGTCTAGACTTTTATATACCGTAGGTGTAGGCCATTGCTGCTTCCATGGATGTCAAAATTTGAAACACTACCCATCCTGATGCAAATACAAAATTATTGCATTCATGCTTGTTAAATGAAATCCAATAAATTTTTATAGGAATACGATATATCTCTTTGCAAAGATGTTTCATTGCCCAGACTGCAGTAGTAGGGATAGTTAGGCTGTACCAAGGCCGCAGTCCCTGCAATATAGGTGAGGGTAGTTTTCTGTGTGTCCCCTCATGTGTGTGAGGCTGAATGATCTTTTCCTCTGCTGCTTCAGCTTTTCTTATTAATTCTTCTTCATCGTTATCAGACCACGTACTTAAAAAACTCCCATACTGCTCCTGGAATGATTATGTTCTGTTGAATGTGCCATCACTATTGGCATAATGAAGGCACACTGGCGTAGAGCACATACACCATGGCCAACGGGCTGCATTTGTGATGTCACTAAGGCTTTCCCACATCAGGCCATGATCGGAGAAATTTCTCGTGCTCTCCTGTCGCAAATATGGCGTATTTTTTTAGCTAAAAACAATACTCAAAATAAATGTTAACATTTTGGTTTTCAGAGATCTTTTCTAACGACCCTAAACATCAGCATTCTAATTTGGGGTACCCATTTAATTAAAAGGACCTTTAAATGCGTATATTTTCATTAAATGAGGAGTATCGTTACATCAAAATTTTATGACCGCCAATTACGTGATTTTTTACTTTTCACCTGATAAAATGAGAACAATTTCAGCTAACTTTATCACCTTCAGTACTACAAAATAGGGTACAATCATGGTTTTTTTTCCCATTTCTTTCATGACAAGGTCATATGACTATATTTTATCTCTGGTTGATTACGTTTTAGATAAGGAACATGGTGCAGGTCTGTAGGCATTTTGCTGGACCTGCAAGGGGAAACAAAGGACAAGGGAGGTGCAGCCGAGCGTGCTCTTTGATTCATGGAGCATGGATCTGCACCAAGCTCCTTACCTGTCTTAATGAACATTTCTCTTGTTTGATCTAGCTTTACATCCAATTTTTTTGTCGTATTTGCACTTTGCATACAAACATTTCGATGGGAACTAACAAAGATCCCCTATAAAACTATTTTTTATTGTCAATTCACCTGTATGTGACAATGCATAATATCGTCCTGTTTACATGGGCTACTCATTCCAGCCACCGGCAATATGGTATGCATGCAACATATGAACTGCCAATTCAGCCTTTCAGCCATGTTAGAGTAGTGTCTATAAGATCGGAATGAGGAAAGGCATGTAAGCAAGGCTGCCGTGGTTCAAATCCCCTTGCCTGGAAAACATAAGTTTTAATAAAAGTGTAAGGAAGGCTGCCGCATTTCAAATCCCCTTCACAAAAATATGTTTCAGATAAAAGTGTCAGGCGTACTGCAAAATTTCAGATAAGTTATGGCCTAAAAAAATAGAAAAGTTAAATACACGAAGGGTTATGCTTGCAATAAAAATTCATAGTTTGTAACCAATTTAGCTAATGCGAAAATATACGGTACCCATTTTGCATAAAGCCTATGGATTTATTGATTACATGTGATCACAGAACACTTCTCGGTACCCAAAGGTGTTCTTTTTCAGCATGTGGCGTTGTGATTGTGTATTTTGTAAATAATTCAGCTGGGAAGACGTGAATGGTCAGAAAAAAACCCACATCTATTTCAAAATGTTAAATTATTTTTTTTTGTTTCATCTGCTTGAGATGCGTAAATACCAGCAGCTGAACTTCGTATTGATATAATGTTCAGATGGAATTTCAACTGGTCAAGAGCACTTCTGTTCATGATATTTTAAGCTTTTGCTCCTGTAAATTATGTATGACTGTGGCATGATCCTTATTTATACCGCATCAATCTTGCCTAGAATACATGCACAGTGTATATATATGTATATAATACTCTGTAAGCAGAATAAAAGTCTGTTGAAATTTATTGTGCACCACTCAAGCAATCACTCCATGAAGCTCAAAACTGCATGATGTTTGGGAGGGGGGCAAGAGTTATGTCACAGAATAATATAAGTAGTAAAAGAATAGTTGCTCTAGAAGTGATACAGCGTCAAACAGTAAGTGATGCAATATCTCTTGTGGTAATCTATTTGAGACATATATACAATATGCCTAATGCAAAATTTGTTTATTTGTCTTTAGGGTGAAATGGGCAAGACATATTTGCAGGTAAGCACACTCATCGCGCACATTTAGTCAAGAAATGGAATGCTGGTCATTAAAAACCTGCACTTATTTATTCAGGCAGATGTTACGGTAGACAAACATCCAAATACAATGCCACGTGGGAGATCCTTCGTAAGAAAGATTATCCCCCGACTGACATGTACTGCACTCTGAATATTACAATGATACAACGTATCCCAGGCCTTGTTATAAATCACTAAATAGAATAAAATAAGAGGCGGCTGCACGTAAGCCTATGATTTCAAGTTCACCTTATTTGGAGTTTACATTTACACTGGCTTAGCGTGCAGAATATACTGCTAGTATTGCCTATCGGCAAGTGTGCAAGATAGCTTGCTGTACAAATCAACCAGCAACCTATTATAGGAATCTTCACATAATGACTTTTAAAGAACATCCTTCACCATTCTAAACTTCCCAAGCTCCACCTGTAGTGATCTTCCATGGTAGCCACAGCATGGTCAGTATTGGCCACAGACCGAGTCCCAGCTGCATTGGCAAAGACCGGGTACTGCCTTTGTCGTAACCTGATCATGGGTCCATCCAGTAAGGCTGGATTACTCTGCCCCCCCCCCCCCCGTACCTTACCCTACATCCCCCCCCCATCCTCAGTAAGTCCCTCTAATGAAAAGGAAGACCAAAAACTGAGATCCAGCTCACTGTAAGTGTCGCCTGCACGCCTGCTTTCTCTATCCCTATCCTCCATTGCATCACATTGACTCCCTTCCGTGACTTCACGACTCAGAGCCCGCTTCATGGCCAAAAAGGCATGAACTTGTCAACATCGGGCCAGTCAATGTTACCAAAATTCTTCTAGTTGGCAAATTCTCTTCACAATAGTGCTATAACACTCCAAGTCCTTCAATTTGAACCAAAAAAAAAAAAATCTTTCGACACTTAAGGACTTTAAAAAAGGAACATGTGTTTGGTGCCTCTGCACCACATACAAAATCATTCACTGCTCATACACAATACCTCGTACGTTTTAAAAGAAAATAACCTGTACAAAATAAATTTGAATAAAATCAGGCGACATTTTTGCTTTATTTCTTTGAAATGTTTGGATATGCAACTGTGTTACCTTTCTAAAGCATGACACTTGTAACATGCACTTTGTTTACTCACAAATAATAACCCCAGCAGAGCCGTATTGCAGATAAAGAATCAATGGTTTAAAAAAGTATATGTACGTGCTGAAATATTTTAAGCTTCTCAATACACTGGTGCTTTTCTGTAAAGTACATTTCATGGTTCTCAGAAATTACATACCTTATCTTTGGGCTTGGACAGCTGCAAATACATCACATGGTATGATGCAGTTGGGTGGTGTATGTTAAATGCTTTTGTAAATCATTCTGCTGGGTCACTTAAGCCCAAACATACTTCTTTCTACTTTCACTGAAACCGTATACCCTGTAATATGATATACATGTGATATTTCTGAAGGAACAACACACCAGCTGTCTCAAACGTTCATATAGATACTGAATGCATTGAACCTGGGTCTGTCACAAACGTTGTGGCCAGTTCACAGCAGACCGAACAGGTCAGCGTGTCATACATGATGACATTATAAATGGTAATACCAGAGACACACTTTTGGTCAATACTATAAACCGGAACCCGGTGTTGACATGCGTTCAATTCGCTATGAGTCAGCCTTAAACGGCGCCAATATGGTTTTGTTATACTTTTTTTTTGAAGGATTCAATAAAGTTGTCTGTTGAGTGAGACATACCTACAGAAAAAGGTGATTTATGAAGTAGGTTTAAAAAGCCTCTGCATTCAGGCCCAAATGCACAAAAGTTCTAAGTTTTAGATTTTTGAGTTGTGTGATTGGTATTGGTTTTAAGTGGGGTTGTGGTATTTATATTTAAAATTCATTCTATTCCAAGATTTGTTTTGGTTTCTCTCAAAGTGCATTAGGTTTGAAAAATCTAAAACTACCTTATGTAAACAATCCTAGATGATGACTGTTCTATACTTTTAATTGGTTTATGATTTCTTTCATAAGTTACGACTCTAAATCTTTGAAGGATTAACACAACTACCCTTACATGCACTTAGCAGGGAATTAGGAGAACGCGCTTGATCAGATACCTTAAAAAATGTTGATCATGTTGACCTTCTGTGGCTTACTTTAAGGAAGGAAGGCCACCTTGTTACATATTAGCTATCAACTATTTTCGGACACGCGAGTCATTTTACCTGACATTGTACATTTAAAGAAAATAAGAGAAAACTCAATGGTATAAAATGTGAAACAGATTCTTTTTCTCATGAGTGCTCCGCATTTAGGACTAATATCATAAATTGTGCATCTGCAGTGTATGGGGCATGACTCTAAGAATCTTGCTTTTGTCCACCGCATTAGAGTGGGAACAAAGTACACATGCATAACGGTACCTTAAGCGACAAAGCAAAGTATACACCTTCAAAATATGCGAATATTTTAATATTTCTAACAAGAATTGCTGAAGCTAAAGTCATCTTGTCAAGAGTATAGCATAACGTTTACAAGTAATTAAGCATGCATTAGATGTTTCCCTAACTGGTCACTGTGTATTTTATCAACTGTTAACAAAATTAGTTTATTAAATTACTACACTGTCATCATGTGACACCCACAGTAATATATCTTTAACTTTATACTGTTAATCACTGAGATAATAGTGTTTTCCGCACATGAGCCTCCTAGTAACAAATAATCTGGCTGCTTTCTAGTGCTACAGATAGGAAAACCACAAAAATATTCACTTCCAAAGACAAAGAACAGCAACTTGTCTTGTCACTAAAGAGGTGATAAATGACTTATAATTAATAAATTTAAAGATATTTAGATTAGATAGAGGTTTATAGAAAATAAGAACATGCATGTCAAACACAAGGGAGTACCGACCTCTGGAAATTTTAGGATGGGGGCGGGTGGGGGGGGAGCATGTGTATTCAATTTCACTTTCGAACCTGATTTCAGCAAATGTGTTTCATTGTTTCGCCCTAGCTGCAGTGCAAGTGATATAGCAATGTCCAATTAAGGCAAAAAAACCATTTACCATTAACAATGTCCCTCGCGGTCCCAGATGTTCCTTACTTGTGTTGTGATAAGCAGATTTAATGAGTTAAATTATTAACGTCTGCGAATTATAATTAAAGTAAACTCTGCATGCCTCTGGTGTTCATAGGGAGAGTATTTCGGTTCGGCTCACCAAAGTTAAAAACAAAATTGTAAACTTGATTTACGTAAAATTATATCTTTCCAGAACCTTGGCGAGGGACTTGTGGTAGGTGCCTACGCAATGTAGATAAGTATATCATGATGTGAATTATCTCAAGAGTAATCATTTTATTTCTCGGCTAAGCATTGCCTGTTACCATATTGGTGAAATCCAAGGCATGGAGATAAACTTATGAACAAAATGAAGTGTTGCTGTTGGCCTTTATTTTGGTCTTTGCTATATATGAATTATTTGAATACACAACCTGGCCTAATACTAAATATATAGCAAAAACGCTAAACGGAGCAGTATTAAATCCATCAATTAGCCTTGTTTAAAAAAAGAGAACTTGAATTAAAATAAATCTATGGCTGCTGCATTAAGAGAACACTTACATATGACAACCACACTTGTGGATTCCCAGAGCAGCTGATACATTTGTTTTTTTTTTATTAAGACCACTTTCCAAAGAGACCCATTCTCTACAACCTTGTTGGTGCTCTTACCATAAATATTTCAATGCAATGGTTAACGTGGAAGTTTCTTTTTCCAGAAAATCAGCAAAGAGCTGCTGGTAAGTACTTCAGACACTGTGCATGAATTCTTAAGTGCTTTACACATTGCAGATGACGACATCAATATATTTAAATAGAATGAGCGAATATTTGACTTCTCTGCTAAATATTTGCCATTGATCATGTTACTAAAATCACAATACATTAAAGCAACCTTTGCATCATTCAAACTATATTCCATAGCCTTTGTATGGGCCTTCACTTTAGATCTATGCTCTCAAGATAGAAGCAGCCAGAATACAACATACACAGCAACATCACTGTTCAACAAATTGAAATCTGGATGTCTCCACAAGTGTCCGTGCATATGAAAAGAAAATGGCTCGGCAGTCTAAAAAGGTATAAGAATGAAGTGAGTGAGTATTAAGTGTATTCAACAATTAAATTGTATAGATATGGACCAAAATAACTCTTACAATTAAGAGTTGCATGCATCAAATCGATTCAAGCTACCACTAACGTTTAGTCAATATCTGTCTCAAGTCTGGAGACAGATGTTTCCTCCTTACTATTATAATTCTGGTGCATAGTTATCTTGATTTTATTGGATTTCGATATGGATTGTTTGATGGCTGGCGAACTTGATCATGGTTGAATCTTGATTTCACGAAATTTGTCTGCTTCTATTTTTCATGATATTTATTATTATTTTCTCAATGTTGTACGTTTGGAGGTTGCTGGGAGATGCAAGACGTGATGAATGTTCAGAGCTTGTACGTGATTAGTCTTGTTCATCTTTACTTGTCATATTTGGACGGTTCGTAATTGAACTGAATTTGCATGTACATCTTGAAACATGATGGTCACTAATTATTTCCACAAGATTTCTTTTTAAAATTCTGATGTAAAATAACAGTAAAAATCAAGAAAATTTAAAATTCATTTTAAGGTGAACCTTTAAAAAAGTTCCATAGAGGCTCACATAGCTCACACTCCTTCCCCATTTTGAAATGGATGTGGATGAGCATTTTGGAGAAGAGGCCGAACAAAAATCCATGCAATCTGCATTGCTCTGGATGATAATCAATGAAAATGTGTGCATTGACAGACAGGTACCTGAATTAAACAAAAGGACTGTGATAGTTCGATGTTCAGCTGACTTTGGTTGCACAGACTGAATTGGTCCTGGGAATTATGATAGCATGGCCACCTGTTTTACACCACGATCACTGTTGCTAACTGGTACATATCCCCTTGCCAATGGTAAAAAACACAGAAAAATAGCCTATTGAACTACCTATTGAATAAAAGGAGGTCTAGGGGTTCGCAGAAGTGTCCCTACAAAATTTCGAAGAAATTGACTTTGAGGTTTGCGAGAAGAACAGCTTGCCCAAAAAATCAATGACAAAATGCATTACACAGCCTTACCAAAGTGATGATACAAGTCAATCAGTTCATTTAACATACAATAGTCCTGTACCAAACCAGAATGATATTGAGTCAAATAGCACTGTCCCAAAAAGGTTAAAATACGTTTGTAAGCAACTGTCCCAAAGACTATGATCTGAACATTGAGCAAGGAACTGGATTTGTAGCTGCTAAGAGCCCTTGAGCATTTTTATGGTTATTTTAAATCGACACAGGTTTAGATCTTTCTATTGGAAAGGAAACAAGTGTGGTCTACAGACACAATGAACCTTTTTGCTGGTCACTTAGAGAAAACTGAAGCATAATCCTTCATCAAGCATGCTACTATCATCTTCGATGCCTTCTTTAAAACTGTCTGTCAGATTCATTTCAAACGGCTGAAGATGTACCATGCATAGGTCATTACTGAGGGTGTTTATATGCCTTTTTAGGTAATGTGTTTGGCTTTGTTTTTGGTTGCTTTTCATGAAATTTCAGGACAGGCATATGGTAGTAATCACGTCTCCAGCTGGCCATCTTTTCAGTCTAGCACCCTCTTCCTGTATTATTATACATAATGTATTTTGGGATGTGTGCAAAAGATGGTACAGCCAGGCATGAGCCCTTTACATCATTATTAGATCAACCAGGCAGATTTAAAAATGAGGCTCTTGGGCCTCCAGAACCTGCATTTACAACAAAGTTTACAAATTGTGTAGTTATTTTGTGAAGCAGTGTATTTTACATGCTTATTTAGTCTTGCCTTGACAGTAAAAGCCACTGCAATGAAACATCCTCACTGTAACTTACTTTAAAATCGTTGTACTCTTATTTTTGCTTATTTTGCTGATGGCACAAAACCGTAAAAATAAAATCACAATGAAATAGTAATTTAACATCGTTTTAACAGGAAATAACAGTATGTCCAAAACAAAAATTGAAACTACAGTGAAAAAAAAAAGAAAACAAAAACCGTGAAAATTTATGCACGCTAAAATAAAGCAATTTACAGTAATACGCCATCATTACTTTTCATGTATGAGGACTGCATTGATAAGCTCATATATAGACCAACGCTGAATGTTTTATCCAAGGCTACAACATATAAATTTCTAATTATGGTCAGACCTTTCATGACTTTTACTCCATTGATATCAAACTTGAAAAAAGTATTAGTATACCTTTGGAGCTTTCTACCAATATCTTTGCAACTGCAATGGCGATTCACATTTGAACATCTCCCAAACCATCTTCCAGGTTTACTGTGATGAGGATGTTTTTTCGCCGGGTCTGCATAATGCTTGCTCATCAATTCAGGCCCCAGTAATTGTGTTCAATTTTGGAATATCTAAAATATGTTTTGTGGAAATATGTGGGCGATTGGCTGTAACACTGTCCAAAAGAAACGTCTTGACACTCCAAAATTTGTTGTTGTTTTCAATCCATCTGTTGTTCTGGTACGCTATTTTTTCAGTTGTGTTGCTTATCATTTACTGTATACACCCCGCGTGGTTATTTGGAATGGCAGTGGTATTTTCATGGTTATTTAGATTTTTAAATTCTTACCTAAAAAACGTCAGCTGAATGTACTTTAAATATGGTGGAAAGGATAGTTTTCTTAATAGTTTATCATAATGGTCGCGCCTTATAGTTTTAAAATATCTGTGTGTGTATCGCCAAATCTTACACTATTTTTTTCTCTAAAACCCAGTTGACCAAATGCTTCAAAATAACACAAAGTAACTCTTGTTAATACCTCAAGACTAATTGGGTAATGCGTTTCTGTTTTTTACATTTTCTGAAATTTTGTTCACAGTAAGTCTGTTTTTAACTTCTCCAGTATGAATGCCTACATTCTTTAAAACGTATTTCAATTAAGTTGTAACGCGTACACGAAGCTTAGTTGAGTTTGTCCATTCGGCAAGTATATTTTAATTTCTCACATGTCTTTTGGGCTTTGATCCTTGGTGGAGGCCATTGCATCAACGTGTACAAGTAACATTTATATTGCCAGGGTACTTATGTTTCTCATGCACATTGGTACCATTGAATTTGAAATTGAAACTCCTTATAAGGTTTTTCAATATTGACCTTCAGTAACCTTTAAGTATCAGATTTAGGAAAACGAACGTAAGAATCAATATTTGTATTTCTTTAAATCTGTCTACTAGACATCTTTCAAACATGAACACAACATACTTCAGGTTGGCCAGCAAAACTTCCGCTTTCAATGGAGGACCTTGTGCTGGTTCCCAAACTCACTGAGAATTCTGTATATCGTTTGTACAAAACTGTTGCCAGAGTTGATCTAAGACACGGTAGAAGTGTTTCCAGTCAGAGGGCTAAAAATGATGTGCATAAGATGATATTGCTTTTTACTGCTGATTTTCAAACCTTGTCCCATGCGGGGGATTACAAAATTTTATGTAATCTTTACTTTTAATATACATAGGCATTTTTTATTTATATATTTCCTTCTTGAAAAAAGAGAAACAAAAAGAATGCTGTCTCTGGTTTAGGCTTTGCACTTCGTAGGTAACTTGCTTTTTGGCAAGGCAATATAGGTCAATTAGATACAGGGTACTAATTGTTTAGAACAAATTCATAGTCATAATATTTAAATACTAGGTTATGCAAACACTCTTTTCTCATCTGCATTCTTTTTTCTAAATAGACGTCAAAAGAAATTCGTAGAAGATAATCATTAGCATTTTAATTGACAACTACATGTAGGAAAGCATAGAACAAAAAATCCCTTCCTCTTGATTAAAATGTTGCCTTTCAAAGACGGTTTTATGAATTACAATATATATATATATGTGGGCTTTTAACACATTAAGGGAGAATTATTTGAAACTAAAAGCATACAATGTCTTGACTAATTAGTCAAGCATTGTTTATAATCTCTAAGATAAAACACATACTCTAAATGGCAATTTTAGAATTACAGTATATGTTCAAGTGTAAGGTCTTAGAACAACATTAACTTAGCTCACTTCTGCGCTATGCGTGGAAGTGTACTGCTAGCTTAAATGGCAAATGTGAGTCAAATGAGTGAGAGTATCTATAAGCTAGTAAATACCTATGATTTACTGTTTTGTCTGAAAATACTGATCACCAAGGGTCATATATATAAACTAGGCAAAATTAATAACCCTCCACCTAAAGCAATTCTCATATAAAAAAACACACACATGTTTTGATTATATTCAATGTTTCTTTTATTCTGTATACACTTTAGAGTAGATCTGCAGAGAAAATTATGATCAAATGAAGTTATGCTTCATTGCACAGTGTCAATAAGCAGACAAAGTCTGAATCACAAGTTCGCAATAGTACCTGTAGAGCGCTCAAAGATGCATATGAACTCAGTGCAAAGGCCCATAAGAAGTTATCATAGATGGTGCTTGGTTGCATCAAAAGTTATCACAGATTGTACTTAAAGTTAAGGCATTTTCTGAGTTCAATAAAGCAGAAATTGACTCATCACTGTGTCACATAAAGCACCTTTAAATGTCCATCCAATAGGATGTGTAGCCACCATGGTTGTCAATGCACTGTTGGCAGCGTTTTGGCATGCTGTAGATGAGCTTTCTCACAATGCCTGAGGTATACTGTCCCACTCCTTCAGAAGATAACGCCATAGATCTGCGAAGTGTGAGTTAGGACCCAACTTCTGGTACACATTTCTTTTCATATGGCTCCACAGGTGCTCAATCGGGTTGAGGTCATGTGAGCATGCTGGCCATTTCATCACCTCAACACTTTCACTATCCAGGTAATCACGAACCACAGCTGAAACTTGTGGCCTGGCATTGTCGTGCATCAGCATGAAGTTGTCTCCAATGGCACCCGCATATGGAATAACATGGGGTTCCAGGACATCCGTTATGTACTGTCTGCTTGTCATTGTTCCTTCCATGATGACGAGGTCTGTCTTGCCATTAGCAGAGATGCCCGCCCACACCATGATGCTGCCCCCTCCATATGCAACTGTGGGCTGAACACAACAAGCAGCATGTCTCACCCCTCCCCGTCTCCATGCACCAACACGTCCATCACTTCTGTGGAGGGAAAAGCGACACTCATCAGTAAAGAGAACATTGCTCCATCCTGCATGTGTTGTAAGGACATGTTCTCTTGTCCACTGCAACCGAGCAGCCTTGTGAAAGTGGCTTTTTCACCATGCTAAGGGACCTTAAACCAGCAGCATGCAGTCTGTTTCGAACAGTCTGAGTGGACATGCGTTTTTGGTGAGGATTGGCTCTCTCCAGCTGGCTCCGATGAAACGGTCTTGTTGCATGGTGGTCAGCTTTGGCCTTCCCGGGCATGGTAAATCTGCTACATCATTTGTTTTTCGGTATTTTCTCAACAACTCATTGATGGATTTGTGGTTCACACCCATTGTCCGTGCGACAGCTCTGCAACTTTCACCGGCTTCAATGCGACCTATGGCTCTTGCCCTGTCCATTTTGGATAACCTTGGCATGGTGATGTTCACAGTTTGACCAGTGATGGCATCCATAACTTACAGAAAAAAACACATGCCTTTATAACCATGATTGGCACAGTTTCTGGCCACATTACACAGGTATGGTGAGAAAAAGCAATGGTCAGGAGGGTCCTAACACGGACAGGAAAGACCACACATAATCCTTTCTGCGAAGTGCACTTTTTGACTTTGTGTCACATTCAGCCCATGTGCAGTCAAGCATGGGCTCCAACTCTGCTCATCTTTGTACATGATGTAATCAAAGGATTATGCTACACATACATGTGCGTATCTTTACATTACCTAAAAAAGTATGGGTACACCATTAAATTATATAAGCGGAGGGCTATTAATTTTGCCTAGTTTATATAAATATATATATATATATATATATATATATATATATATATATATATATATATATATATGTATATATATATATATATATATTTCGATTGATAGACATATAGATAGATAAATAGATAGGTAGGTACATATATGGGTTGTAGGCATATATATATATATATATATATATATATATATATATATACATATATATATATATATATATATATATATATATATAGAAACTCCAGTTATGTTTGTCTAGTGATTTTACTTTGTACAAAAACAAAAGAAAATCGCACAGATAACGTTATACACGCATATACAAGTTTATGCACGCATGCATACATACATACATACACACATACACACATACACACATACATACATACATACATACATACATACATACATACATACATACATACATACATATATACATACATACCTATAGCCAGAGAGGTTTTAAGCAAATTATGAATATTAGAAAAACGATGCAAAGTGAACGTGTACATGTTAGTATTAATACATTAAGGATGGCAGCACGTATATTCATATTATGTCATGTTTTGACAATAGGGCATTCTAGGCTTATGGTTACTTTTATGTCTAATGCGAACTTATCTATTGAGTTTATTTTAGTTTGATAAATTTTGACCCTAGGTGAACTTCTCAGGTCAAAACCACATACTGGATAGTATCTCGGTATCGGGGAATTCAAGACTCGTGATTATCATGAAGCACACCTGGGGAATGAGCTTCAAAGTTCAAACCGACGAACTGGGTAATACTGCGGATTCAAAGCTCAAAGGGGAAAGAAACACTCCTAGGGAAGAAGAAGTCTCATTGCCAGTGCCATAGGTCCTATAAAGGATAATATACGTGAAATAGGGTGTGCAGAGGTCTCCAAGCATCTCTCCAATTAAATCAAGTCAATATACACTCAAGTTTTTTGTGCGATTCAGCCTGATGTGAGCTAGGCAAAATCTTGTGGCTTAACTAATCTACCCACATTATGTCTGTGACTTTGAAATATATTTAAGGTCTTGTTAAAAAAAAATTGCCCAACTCTCCAACTTTATTACCTCCTTCCAAACAAGAGACAGTTACCACATCATAGTGGATTTAGAATTATGGATGTGTGTGTTTACCGTTTTGGGCCTGGAAGTTGAAACCCAAGATTGCTGGTTCGAGAGTCAGGTATTTCATGGAAGAAACATATTTGCAACGCTTCATGATGCTGCTGGATGTACAAATGTACAGTCACTATTTTGGGTCAACTCAGAACACAGTACAATTAATGTACTTAATTAAATACGGTAATCTCTATCATATGGATTTTTTCATGCATTGAGACCTACCTTCATTGAATCATTCTTTTTTTAAGTGTAAATTTTGTACGATGGATGTGTGTATATTTCCTATGTTTGGCTACATGCCTGGTGCCTAAGATTGCATATTCGAGTCTTGGCCATCCCCTGGCCACACACAATAATGTCAGAGATCCGGTAAAACAAGCTCAAAAGGCACCTTTTTGTTAATAATTTTTATTGTGCACTTCACAAACATATTAACATGAAGGTGGATTCATATGATTATTCCGTTGTATACAATGTTTCCCCTGAGAGCAGCTACTGCTCCAACAGTTCAGCATGACTTACATATTTCTCTACACCATGATTTGAAAAGTCATCAATATTAAAGGCAAGCAGGTAGCATGTGACAATGTAATAGTTGTAATATGAAACGGTTATAACCCAGAAGAAGTGGGCAAAGTCATTCCATTGCCAAGTTCAATAGTTTGCACCTCAGCAGGCCACTTTTGCTTCAGAAGTGCACCAAGCACTTATGTCTGCTGGTGTCATGTTGGCCGAATCGAACTTTGCTTGGTGGCAGCACTGGCTCTTTGTGACAAGGGGTTTCGATTGGACCAAAATGCCAGGCAACAAAACTCTATAAATATTCTAACATGTCTTCAGGAGGAGACTATATAAAAAAGGCCAAGCTTGGTTGCTTGATGTTATGTGTGTGTGTGGGTGGCTGTATGTGCGGGGGAGGGGGAGGGGACTATATAAGTGATGAACTGCTGTAAAAAAGGCCAGGCTCTAGGAACACTTTTCTGCTGGTACAGTTTCTCGAAGCTGGCAACCGCATGTGAAAGTCAGTCATATTCTTCACAATTTCATGTCCCTATACTGTAAGAGCAGGCTCAGCCTGATATCAATCTGCATTCTTTTCAAGCAGTCTTGAAATTGTCTCAAGAATAAACATTTACCTGGGTTCATTTTGTGGACCTATGGATATTGGTGTCTTTGTATGTACAAAATTCACAAAGTTTATAATCTGCGAGACCCATTATTCAAAGCCTGAAATTGTGGGGGTACAAACTGGTGTGATAGAGAAAACTGAAAGTCTGAAGTTTTGTCCCAATAGTGCAATGAAAAGCAAGTTTGAAAATATTGCGAATCATTTGCAGGTACTTGGAATATATCTGACCATATGAAATGAATTGGCCCAGTGGAGTGTCTCAAATTGAGATTCAATTGGTCCATATTAAAACTGTTTACAATAGAACAAAAGAACTGCAGAATATCTTGGGAGGTAGCTTTTTGGAATATATCTGGAAGCTCTGCAGGAATTTTAATGTTGTCAAAAAGAAGTTGTTGCTTCCATTGGCCTGGTATGGCAGAACGTAAAGAGAAACATTCCAAGAAATGTGTTTCAATGTCAGAGTTAGCTCTAAATTTCTCTATCAATATAAAACACAGTTATTATCCATAAGATTTCTTATACATCTAAGTCCTTTTTCGGTACAAGTGTTTACAAAATGTGGGGTTCCTGTCAATGTTGACAAAATTATAATGCCATAAAATTTCATGCATTATATCTGCCCCTATTCCTGGAATGTAGCTTAGCTGAAGTTCTTTCCAAGCAGCTATCAGACCCCGGTAAAACGGAGGGATTTGAGAAATATCAAAAGTAAAAAAACATCTGCTGAAGAACAGATCTTGTACACTCATATGCTAAACAACTGACCTTAGTGTACCTTTCCACCTAAAAGTTCTGTGATGCAACAACCGTTTGATCCAAATAAACAGAAGTGCTAAAATTTGATATTTAAAATGCAAAGGCTTCATACCACCACTACCAATACTCGTGTAAATAACTGGATTGATCTTTTGGAAGCCATTGATCTACGTAAAGTTTGAGTAAAAGCTTAAGACATCCTTGGCGAAGTCTTCGTCACCATGTATTAGCAAGTAGGCATAAAATAATTTTAAGAGAGCTAAAGACTTTAGGACTACATCTTTTGAACAAGAGCTAGTTTGCAGGTATTCCAAAAACTTTTAAAATGTCCTCCAACAAAATCAGTTTAGACTGGAGATTTGCACTTGTCATTTCATTTCCGTGGAATATTATACCTTGCACTTTAAAGTGATCCCTACACTATAATACTGCTAGATCACCAAGTGGGTTTTTCTTACTGCCTCAAGCCCATTTGGCGACAAAGTTGTCGTAATGGCAATTTAATCCAGAATACATTTCAAAATTTAGAAGCTCATTAAATGTTTTCTTAATTCTCAGCGAGGAAGCATGTAGTATCATCTGTTAATTGTGAAATTTTAATTTCATCACCATTAATGGATAGATCTTTGATATTTGAGTTGTTTCTAATAGAAATAGGAGAGAGTTGTACTTCTACAATGAACAGGGATTGTCCAATAAAACAGCATTGTCTTCCTCCCCTTGAAGAATTGACAATTACTAAGGATAAGCCCTTGTTCAAAATTCAAGAAGTGATATCGGTGAATAAAGGGGAAATCAATCTTTTAAAATGAAGTCCAAATTCAAAGAGTCTGGTGCTCTGTTGGGAAGGGTCATTCTATTGTATGGAAAGTCTTTTCAATGTCTGCAAGCAACAGCAATCTAGGGATGACATCATCGATGAGTCTAATGTGTCCACTATAAATCTGTTTTCACTTTGCCACATGAATTGCCATGAACTAAGGTTGGTAAGAATATTTGCATACAGCTAGCAATTGCTCCAGAGACAATATAATCAGTGTTGGGCAGAGAAATGGATCGCCAAGTTTTCAAAAGGGTTCCATGCAGTTTTTTTTCTCTTGAATAAGTGATATGATTCCTCTTCGCCGGTCTATGGATAGCTTTACTTGATCAAAAGCATAATTCAGGTTATCAGTGACCAGGTCTTCTACATCCCCCCCCCCCCAAGAAAAGCATACATCGCTAAGGGCAACTATAGCATGTCCAGAAAGGAGCTGTCCTCCATCTCTATTTAGTTTAAGTCGTCACTTGTGTATAATTTTTGATAAAAAAAGTTTTCTTCCTGTGAGATAAGTTAAAGGCCACTCATTTCTGTCCCATCAGGTTTTAAAATATTAGCTATGTGTTTAATTTTATAGTTTTTTACTAATACACATGGAGATGTTTGGTGTTTTTGTCACACCAAGTTCAATCTGACAGGCCTTCGACCTAAATATGACACCTCCTGTTTGTTTGTCACTAATTAATCAGAGATTTAATATCTTCTAGTCTGTGTGGCGAAGCCTCTGAAAAAGTATTTGTATTCACTAGTAAGGAGGCAGGTCTAGCCTTAACGTTTGTTTCTTTTCCCATTTTTTTTTAAATTTTGGACTATTTAAGAATGACGCAATGTGTTTCACATTTGCTCGAGTGCCAAAGCAAAAGTGTATCTTTCATCTCAGTTTAGGGGCCCTTACATACATGAATTAAATTCTTGATATCCTCCAAGTTGGTTTGATCCTGAAAGGAACTTGTATTAAGTTAAAAAAGAATCCGAAGCCACCTTTTGCATATAGTAGAGCAGCAAGGAGGGGGACATCGGGGGACACTGGGGCCAGAACATTAACAGTTGTCATCATACCTATAACTGTTCATTTGGATGTCAGCAACATGAATCCTGCTGATGACTTTGTCTGCGGTTGGTATGAACAGCGCCAGAAGGCATTTCCTAAGATGTTGGATACCTCAGACTAATAATGCAAAATCTCCAATACTGTGTGACACAGGAAGATAAAAAAGGTATCAAATACCATGTTTCGGGGGGTGGGTGAGATCAATAGATATAGTATCATTATTGTGAAGGAAACAGAAATATAATATTGCCAGATATCGGACCTTAACTTGTTGATGTAACTGACACTGTGCCTAAGTTGCGCAAAAACAAGCAGCATCCATGATCAAAAATCGTCAGCCATTAAATAACCAATGTCAAAATCCAGTTTGATGAAGGAAAACCTGCATCAAGTGGCTATCAACATCATCAAAATAATCACGATCACGATAGTATGACATGAAAGAAAGCATCTCTTGACTTGAGGCAAGAACTTACAAAAATTAATAGCACCTCAAATCGAATTCCTGCACATGTATCTGAACTTGAAAAATCTTGTCTTATTCACACATATATAGTTCAGCATTTTGGTTAAATTCTAGATGCTGACCTTGAGAACATAGTGGATACATTTGCTAAAAATGAAGCCATTTTGTGATAATATATGTTTTGTGGTTCTCTTTATGGTGAATTTGGAATGACCATGATTTTAAGAGTCATCCTGCTCATCATCAGAAGCACTAATGGACTGTGATTCAAGTGTGTATGCATTGGCCCAGACAACAGATTTGCACGAATCACTTTTGCACCCTGACTCACTAATGCATGCTGCTGTACAAGGTTGTTAATTTGCAAGACAACTGCACTCTGAGCCACACAAATTGGGTTTACAATTGCACACCAAATCATTCAGCAGTTCCAGTAGTGGAGGTGAGTGGCTCATAGGTTTCGGGACACACGTGTCCCATTTATCATCTTGTCATACTCAAAATATGTGGGCTCCAAGCATTCCTGTCTTGGTATGATGGCTTCATGCCATAACTTCATTTGGTACATGCAACGGAGCAGGTGTAGCTCAAAGCTATTCTTTGTTGGTGGGAACTTCTTTGCAGGTACACTTTTGCTACCTGCTTTTTCATATCTGACTGCATTAAGAGACTGACACTCATCTTTGCCATACTGATAACTCACAAATTTTGTAGCTGCCACCTTTTCTGCCTTCTGCAATGTGTGGCGTTTGCCAAGCTCAGCCAGCTCTTATCTGTTTTCTGCATCATCACTCTGAATGCTGCTTTTTTCAATGTCCGCAGAATGAACTGACGGTGTCACAGCTTGTTAAGCAATAGACAGTCAGGAGTATGTTTACCTGCTTCTTCTCAAGTCTTTCAAAATTGCATGGACAGGAATATAGCGAGTAAGGTCTGAGTGTTTGCCTTCCTCACCCATAGGCAGGAATATTTCCTTAGAACCAATAGCAGAGCGATGATGCAAAAGCAATACAAGCAAATCTGTGTCAGGGCTACTTTTAACAATGTGATTTGCCCCACCTTGTACTGCAGCTTTCATATGTGTAATAATTCGCGTATCACCTTCCTCATGGTTTGACTTCAAAGCTTCTGCACTCTCATTATCGGCCTTACTAATCTGAATTGTCGTGTCCCCATTGCGCCACAGACATACATTAACTGCCCATCACACAACAAAGTACCTGCCTTGGTTATCATACACTCTGTATAAAACGAAGTCAGATTTGCTTTGTTTTTACTTTTTACCAGAAAGTATCTCAAATTTGGAGGCATGGCAACCTCTGGCTGTATATGGTAGACTATGCCTTTATCACAATGTCTTTGTTTAAGTATGGTCTGTCTTTTGATGCGTGTGTCAAAGTACCTGTCAAATACAACATGGAGTCCAATTGTATCTGTTGGGTTCATCTCCTTAACTGTAACACATTATATATCATAGAAATCCTGCAGCCATTTCACGGAAAACTATCTTTGACTGACTGGTTCAGGGGACAAGTCGTTGAATCAAAGCATGGCCTTCAATTATAAGGGTATAACAAAGACCTACATTGTGGATCTTGTTGCCTGGTACCAGCTCTTCAAGTTCGTGCATGAAATCTCATTTGACACAAGAGTACATGACCTTATCCTCGGTGAACAGACTCAATGGCACAGATGCATTCACGTATGACAACTAGTCATGGCATGTCTGGTTTTTTTTATCATCAATACATTATTTCATTGTGGTCCTAATTATCAGCTGGTGCAACTATGGTTAGGCCACCATTAATTTGGGTGAGAATTCCAGGAGGGACATAGCAATCTGAGGAAGACTGTTGCTGTGCCGAACTTGTGTGCACTGCTTCTGAAGTTACAAAATGTCTTAATTCTGTGTATGAAATGCAGTAGCCAAGTTTGTGCATGGTGTCAATAAGTTTTTGACTGCTAAATGCATGATGGAGATGAACAGCCAAACTAAGATGTTTTGGGGACATGATACAAGTTGCCTTTGTTGTAATGTCACAGAGAAAGTTTAGAGGACACAAGTTAATATCCATATCACATGCATCAGCCACATTGTTATACATTTGCTTATTTGTTAACCAACATACAGTCTTGAACAAAAGTGAATCTGTCCAGTTAAGGAGTTTATTACTTGCTGTATCCGCATGGGAGTGAAATTCACCATTCAACTTAGATACATTGTTGAGATGCCTGTGCAACATTCCGACAGATAAGTGGATGATACTGTCTTCTATGTAAAGGTCTACCTGTTGTTTTCTGTGTCCATCATAATTGGGAATTTGTTTCAAACCATCATTAACTTCATGTGCTTTGCGCAGCACCTCCCCTACAGTGACACTGGCTGAACAAACAAGATCTAACATCTCTGGCTGGGCAACAAAGGACATTTCTGGCTATTCTTTAGATAGCTATTTCTTCAGCCCTTTTGTTTGATACTCCTCAGAATTTCCACTATCATTATCTTTAAGTATCTCATCAAATCTTCTCCTAAGTGGGGTTAGCATTCCATCTCTTTTGTGTCATAGATTGCTGGTTTGAACTCCTCAATCAACTGCAGTGTAGCATCTCTAAATATGCTTTCTGGCTCAGACTTATATTCTTGTGCAGCGCTGTTCAGTTTACCTATGTGTTTTGTAGAGCACTTTTTCGATCTATTATACATTAGCTTTAATGGCAACAAGGTCATATTTAGGGACACCATGGAGCCTTGCCAGCTTTTCATGATCACTGTGTTTCTTGGCTGCTTCAATAACTTAAGTTAATATGTCATTTCCATCAGAACGATGGCCCAACAATCTTTTTTCATAAAGCATTGAGCGCCACAAAGAAAGAGGCTACTTTCCAGTCAAATTTGGGGACTAAAACATGAGACCTGAGAAAGGAAGAGCCACCATCATCATTGCTTGGACCTGGAGTTGTTTTCTCCTTTTTTTGTTTTGGTTCTATTCTTTTTAAATGCAGAGGACTGATACAGGTAGGCCGGCAATTTTTATGGTATTTGATGATGTAATCACCATTCAAGATGTCAGACTTTTTATTTATACGGACCTTTCCAACATCGTCCGTATGTGCTGAGCAAGCAGCAAACAGCGAGTCCAACTTATCTGGCTCAGGACTAACCCAAGGGGATTTTTCTGTAAATGTATGTGAACAGAACACACATATGTGAGTTCCTGATACTTCGGTTCTTCTGCTCTATCATGCAACTACATCAAATGCTGCAGCCATTTTTAGCGACAATGTTGCCTGGCAACTTGCTTGGATTATTGGATGTGAAATGTGGACGTTAAGATGGGCGAGATATCAGATCAAAAAGAAGAAGAAAAGCAGAAAGAAATGAAAATTGTTGAAGTGTATGTGCAATGAGAATTCTGGATTTTCCAGAAACAAAACTGATAACCTAAAAGAAAAGGCACATATTTGTGTCCACGCTATAGACTTTGGATTGACTAAGTAGAAAGTTGTATAAATGAACGACCCCGAAAATATAAAACTGAGTGGCAAGCCGAAGACTTGTGAACAACAAACACAAATAAAATATCTTCAAAATCCTACTAACATTGTGAAATGGATTTCGTGAATGCAATAAAGGCCTTAAAATACTGGACACTAGAAGACCAATTCACAGAATATTCAAGTCTGAGATATTGTCTTGTGTCACCAACTAGATAAACAAGTGAGTCATCCCCCGAACAGGAATATGCCCTATATCTAGCTAACGTTCTAACGACCAAGTAATGAAATATAAGCACACAAACACAGCAGTTTCAAGACAAGAATATTTGGCATGAATATAAAATAGACACACTGTCGCTTTCTGGAATAAGTTGATGGGTGATACAGATAATATTATCAGTCATAATTTCGAATCACTAAAAGAATATCACCTGGCCACCTTCCAAATATATCAGCTTGGATTCACATTTCCTAGAAATGTGTGAAACAAGAAGGCTGTGTGAACAGCCCATGCTCAGCTGATCTTGACATTCATCACACTTGCAGCTCTATTAACTTGGGAAAGGATCAAGGTCACCCAAGTTCTGAGTAAGTCTGACATTTATAGAAAAACACTAACATGTGCAACATCATGATTCAAGTAGTTCTCAAGTTCTATTGAAGAGTAAAATTCATGGATGTTGCACTGTGACCCCAGAAACGAGGTCAAGGTCATTCATGTACTGTCTGAGCATGACCTTTATACAGAAACATTAACATGTGCAGCATCACGGTACTAACTCAAAGCAGATCTCAAGTTATCAAGTAAACAATACATTTCGTGTCAGGTGTCCGGTGAATTAGCATTAGAATGCCCATTGACATACATCGTAATCAATAGGAATGCTGCATTGACCGATGAGTACCTGGATTGAAAATCCAAAACAGTGCCACCTAGACAACGACTTTGTTTGGCCCCACCACAAGAACATATCCATCACATTTCAGCTTAATCTGAGTGACAGTTCTGAGAACAAGTGAAAAATAGCAAAACTATACAAAAAATTCGTAATTGAAAAAAAAAAAAATCAGCGCCACCTGGTGAACAACTTGGGAACTAGGTGTCCCTGGGAGTGTTTATGTACGATATCAAAGCTATTGGGTGTGCAGTTTGAGTGTAGAAGATTTATTAAGATTTGCCCCAAAAAAGAAAAAAAAATCATTAAAAATCCAAAAATCAATGAACTGATACTTTTTGAACAAACTTCGTAGACACCTACTCAAGGCACATCCCCACCAAGTTTGAAGTGGATCTGGTCGACGGTTTTAGAGAGGAAGTCGAAAATGTGAATTGTTGTCGGACGGATGGATTGACGGACGGAGGACCATAAGATAAGCTCAGCTGACTAACAAGTGAGCTGAGCTGAAAAATATTTGTTCTCTTGCGACCCTTCTTTTTGACTTTACGCTACTTTATAGTTATTTGGAATGCAATTTAGGAATGGCTTCCTGTGGGCCATGCACCAACATTGAAACGTATGATCACGCGGTTTCATGATTTGAAGAACCCAGGGATTAATATCACGCATGGTGGCATCTCACCTGCTTTACAGAAAACTCTTGCAAAAAGCTTCTTTTGTGAAACGCACCATCTTTATAAAAAGTTATCATGAAGCTCCAGAATCTCCAGATCCTAAAGATTAATTCTATATTACATGACACTTGTTATTTGCCCAAATATATGATTGATAGGAATAAGAAATGTAACTACAGGCATTTTCTTGACCATGTTTTGCGATAAAATGGAAAATGTTACCAATCATAATCTTGAATCGTAAAAAATTGACTTTAAAATATTCATTGAATTCGATTTCGTCCAAAATCCTACTAAAAGATGCCAAATTCACTATCATGCCACCGTTCTTTCTGACTTTATGTCAACCAATATTATATGCGTAGCCATCTTGGGAGATGGCTTTCTGTGTGAAACGCACCAACATTTAAATACGTCATCATGCGGTTTCATGATATCCAGACCCTAAAGATTAATTCCTTATACAAGAACAGCTGTTAATTTGCCGGCCCCCACCTACCCGAAAACTCACGCTCCTTTTGTCACCTTGCTGCTCTGCTAACATGGGTTACCTTGTAGCTGAAGAGAGATCGCACTATGGTCAATTTTTATAAAAGGTTTGATTCTATCACTTTTAAAACGTTCAAAGAGGCACCGTTATAATATGTGGGCTTTAGATTGGCAGTAACTGTTCCTGTCAATATGATGATGACAATGGCTGCTAAGAAACAAAAGTATTCCATATTTCAATAAATCATGATGAACTTTTCTTGATTTGTTGTGAAGGCGTTTTATAAATATGGTAATTAAATTGGTTTATGCTACCTTTGTATAAAATTATTAAGTCATATTAAAACCAATAGATTATAGCTATAGTAGTCTTGAAAACATGCACAATACATGCACACACACACACACACACACATATATATACATATATATATATATATGATAGATGTTCTATTTGAAAATGTTTCAATAAGAAGCAGAGACCATAATCCTGGCACTTGGGAGCATATATTGAATACAAGCTAGGTTGGGAATCCACAGAAAACCCTTTAATCATTTACTGATAATTAGATACGTCTATACAGCTAGCCATTCACATACAAATTTAAATAAAACGTAAACTGGGACACATCTGTTTATTTGACTCAAATTTATTAGCAATGTTGGGAAAATGGCAAAGGGTAACTTAAACAAGACTTTGACAGACCTACATACTATATGCGTACCAGACTGAATGTATCAAAATGTCCAAGTCAAATGTTTGACATGCTTCAGATATCAAAATAGTTTCTTGTTGTATATCTAATAAGCATTTACCCTCCATCTAGTTATAAGCACAGTCAACACAGGCACGTAGTCCAAGTGCCATAAGGTTAGAAATATTGGTTTTAAGCAACTTCCTGCTGGCTGATCGCAAGAATATCAAGCGGTCTCGGGCAAAGGGGGAGGAAGGGAATGGTAGACCGCCGACAGGTACTGGTAGGTTAAATATCAGTTCAGCGTTCATGCAGGGTTATCTGGTTTTTAACCTGTGACCTTGTCAATGAATAGTCTGTGTTGACAAAGTAGAGGAAGGGAGTGATCACAGGTACTCTGGTTCTTTACTTTATTTATTTATTTTTCTATCTATCTATCTATCTATCTATCTATCTATCTATCTATCTATCTATCTATCTATCTATCTATCTATCTATCTATCTATCTATCTATCTATCTATCTATTTAGTGTCATATGTGACAAATTTCACACAGCCTATACTGCTTATGATGCAAAGCAAAAGCTTGACATAAATGTGTGAAGTGTGCGGACCTTGTCAAGAGAATGTTTATGAAAACTGATTGTCCACAGTACCATTTCACACTCCACAGAAATTTAATTTAATAAAAATTCCACACTGCACATTAAATGGCCAGCCATTTAGTTTTGGTCAATGCCCGAATCAGGCAGGAATATGAAGTCCAGTAATGTTGTATATTGATCTACGGTCCTTGAAGAAAAAATAAATAACTTGATATATTTTTGTTTTCGTAAAATCTCTTAATTCCTTTGTATGTCTCTTTTACAGTTAAAAGATGTTCCGGATATAGTAAGTACTGCATCCTTTAAACTTAAAGATGGATCCTAAGGGGGAAATGGTTTTCATGATTTGGTCCATATAAATCTTAATGCACAAATTCAACATAAAAAGAACCCAGACGGTACTGTAAAAAAAACACATGGTTATGTTATGCTTTACTTTGGATTGCACATGGTAAGAACGTTTTTGATACGGGGTTCAATTCACAATTGACTAGCCTACAGGTAATAAAATCAGGTTTGATAGAGAACATGGGAAATTCAATATTGGTGTTTGACACCTCTGAATTCATATGCACCACTAGAACACTTTAATCATGCCAATACAACCACAGTAGCAAAGTAAAACATACGTACAAAATACATGCAACTAGATTTAAATCTGAATATAAAACCAAACCGCATCTACGTAGCTACGTGGATAAATAAATGCAGCTCTGCGACCTTGATAAAGTCAAAAGCTGCCAGCACAGAATTCGTAATCATGATAAACACAGGTGCATGATCTTGCCAAGGTGAACAAACATTTCATTAACTGCTATCCAGTTATTTTATAGAACAATATTTCATATATACATATATATACATATATATATATACATATATATATATATATATATATATATATATGTATATATATATATATATATATATGTATATATATATATATATATATATATATATATATATATATATATATATACGTGTGTGTGTGTGTGTGTGTGTGTATAAAGTTTGATATGTTCACTACGTGGTGCTAATACAAATGAATTAAGCTGGTTTGTAGCAATATTTTTGCAAGAAAATCCAGCAGCCATCGATTTTCTTGATAGATTATATTTCAGTGTTTATCATTGATTTTAAACGTTGCACAATGTGAGCTGTATTATTGTACTAAATTTTGTTTGTTTGTTATGGGGGGAGGGGTCGTTTTCATACTTCTTGTTTGTTTTGCTTTTTGCTTGTTTTTCTTTTTTTTCTAGGTGTTGTTTTTTTTCAATTCCAGAAGTCAAAGCGAGGATTCAATAACAACTATTTTATGGTTAACATCTACCAACATTTGCAAAAGGATGGGAGATGGCATTAATGAGACACACAGTTACGCTTCTCTCAGCAAATGTAAACTGAATAATGAATAATTATAATAGTGTAATTCTGACCCTAACTACATGCTATTGGCATTCGGCTTACCTGCATGACTACATTATTCAAAATGTACACTGGCAGTGGTCGATCTCTTTTAAGACAGGTGCTTGGACACACAACGAAATTTATTCAATATTTTGCTTATAAGACATTTGCTACATACTTAAAAGCATGTACTCAGTTTGTTTCACTATTTTTGTATACATTTCGGACAAACTTTATTTATGGTATTTCTCACCCTGTGTCACATGTTAAGTTTTCTACTGTTTTCTTTCTTTGCTATGCACGCAGGAAAAGGTGACTGTAGTGGTGGACAACTTTGTGCAACGAATGGTAAGTGTTTTGAATGTGGATCCGTTAATATGCTTGAGGAGTAGCAACCATGGGCTTTCGTGTAAAACTGGTGTTATTTGTTCAGAACAAGGTATCAATTGGGTTTTTTCTGAACAACATTATATCAAATATTTAACTGTGTATGTAGATTTACATATTACTGCAATTCTTTATATGTTTGAGAGTGAATTATCATCTTCTGGAGTGAAATTCAAAAGTATTCGCTCACTGTAGATCACATATAGCTTAAACATTGTTACCAGTAAATTGTTACACGCCTGCATCATTGACGTGATGCATTGACATTTAGAGAAAATCAAATGCTCGCAAACGATGTTTGATTATGCGTCACGAGTGACGTGGAAGTACTGTGAGGAATGTAAACAAGAACGGCACACCAGGTCGGTGTTAAAAGTACGCCCAAGGAATCTTTTTTTTTTTATGAACACCTAATTAAACATAGAATAAACAAAATCTTACATGGCTAGAAAGTGAGTTAACATTTTTCTCTCACGAGGATTGTTGTTGGTGGGGAAAATAGTAATTCACTCTCAGTCATGTAAGATTCCTTTCATAATTTTCGCTTTATGTCAACACTCTTTGTAATTTGGAGTCTTTGTCTTTGTTACATGGGTGAAATGTTGACGTAGGAGAGTCGCTATCAAAGAAAGGCAGGGCATGTCAGTCTCTGATATACATTCTGATAGTCACCTTTGAAAGGCACGCAATTTTCAGGGTGATATAGCCTGGTTTCAAAGATTAGTTACTTAACATGCTCTGCAAAATGCAGCTATGCATTCTTTCTGTATCAATTTGTCAAAAATAGGCCATCACATGGAAGCACAAGGACATTATTGACCCCTGACCTCAAATATTGATGATATAGAAGCCTTGCAGGATATGTGCCGCAGTGACATAGTATGGCGACTTTTCAATTCTGTATCCAAGGGCCCTCATTAACCCATAACAACAGTGAAATTGACGACAAATTGTATACCAAAAAATATAGTGATACAATACCTGTGAAATATATTCATTGTATAGCAGGATTTTTCTGCAGGCATCTAGGAGCATGCCAAATTATCACTAATGTATAAAATAATTTAAAAAATTATAGTACCATATTTTTGCAATCTATTATTCCAAATGATGAAAATCAACCTCCTAAATATCATAACAGTCAACAAAGATTTGATCCTCGCCATTTCATTCCCTGCACTAATTTATTGGATAATTATTTCTTCCCTTCAACTGCAGGCCTCTGAAATTCATTCTTTTGAAAATGTAAAATTTGCCATCTTTATCAGTATTTGAATTAAATTTATGTAATATTTTGGATGATCAAATGAGCGTTCAGAGTATTACAATTTTGCATAGAGATGTAATTCTATGTTGCACACTCGTCTTCGCTTAGATAGCAGTCAGGTGAATTCCCATCTGTTAAAGATTGGGGTCAGACACATATCAGGTGTCAATTGGGGGCAACTTATGAGCTTGCTTGGCATATTTTTTATTGCCCAACGTTTACATTTCTACAATCCCAGCTACACAACACCATTTCATTGTATGCTCCATGTACATTGCACACTGTGCCTTATGGTTCGCCTAACTGCATCCTTAAAGATAATACCCAAATTTTCTCTCTAGTTTAAGGTTTTATTGCTCTTCTCTTTCTGGAAAGTTTTCACAAACAGGTATTGGTTGATGTGCTTTTTTCTTACTACCATATCTGAATTTGTACCCAGTAAACATAGTTATTAACTAATTTGGACGTAGTATGTCCCTCTCTCTGTCCATGTCCAAATGTGACGTCTTCTCCATCTTGTATCACGGCAAGTTAGTGGGTCCTGCCAACCTGTGCCTTGATTGTATGTCTGGGGATATCCTGTTTAATTGTTGTCTATTCTTCCACAAGACGGACTATGTACAGCTAAACCCTTCTGCCAAGTGTTAATTGCCATTTTGATTATTGTATCTGTATATCGCTCAAGGTAAAATACGTTTAAAGCAAGATAACACTACTAGTACTTGTACTATAGATTACTTTTTAAGGTGGTGGTGGCCTATAATTAAAAATGACGTAAGAGATACGTTTATACGTAAGTTTTCAAGATAGTGGTTTATAAGAAAAATGATTATGCCAGAAAAACGTAGCCACATAAAGAACGTCAGAAAAATGCAAAAAGGGGGTGGGATGGGGGTTCAATAAGTGTACGCTGAAATACCATCGAGTACATTACGACCATTAACAAGAACGTGGGGGGGGGGGAGGGGGAGAATAAAAACAAATTAAATGAACTGTCAATGCTGGTATACGTGTCATAACGATTGATTCGAACAAACTGAGTCAACTTAGTTTTAGTCATAGGATGGTCATAGTGAGGTGAAATCGTGTCTGCCCAAAGGTCCCGCTAAATACATGTTTCATGGATGTCTGGAAACATAATATTAGCCAGAATATGTGAGGAATTTCCATGAGCTCCACATAGATGCTTCTGGTGAGGTACAGTCTTGGGTAATACCACTGGAAAACATTTGTAATGTAAAGACCCAAAGCCTGCCAGGTTTATTATACATATGCCCTGGTCAACCGATACACACATTGCATTGTTGAACTGTGTTGATATACGAATAAGTGTGTGAGGGTTTAGAACTTCATGTGCACTTTACTTGGACAATTTGGCACATACTTTTATGTCAAGGCCTTACATATATCAAATGCGCCTACCAGTGAAAATTTGTATTTACTGACCGTAAATCTAGATCTGATTCAACGTTTCATAATCCCACCTGAAGGTGCCAAAAGGGGTTGAAGTCGCTCCAGCAATGATGACAGAAAGATACTGTGGATCTTACCAATGGCATGTTGGAAAAAAACACAGTCAGTTGTGGAATCATTATTGGAGGTCAAATTGCATGAGAAAAAAAAATCTATAACTGACAAATTTGCACTAAATTCAGTGAAGACATCGAATCTAAAGTGTCTGTTCTTGAGACCGAGCACGAGAGGGCGAAAAAGTCTCTGACTGGACCAGTTAAGACGATGACCTGACCAATCAAGTCACTGACCTGATCAAACAAGTTCCAGCCTTCCTTAACGAGACACAAGTGCAAACTGAACTCTGGGGACCACGAAAGGACCCCCAACAACTTTAAACAACATGGAAGTGGATGGACCATCCAGATCCATAGACTCCACACGCCGAAAGATATTAGAAAAGACAAGTCAAATTTAGTGACATCAGAATTCCTCAAAATTTATCTTGATCTAGATGTTCTAATAAGTTAACTGGACTGTGCTCATGTTGCTGGGGAGAACATCCACCGAAAGCAAGCTCTCCTCAAGCCATCCCTGTGACTACTTCGATGAATATGCTGGAATGGATAAAAAGCTTAAAGAAGCTGGAATGGTGATATGTGAAGACTCCACCTACCATAATAGGCGTCTCGTCAATTGCCTTAATTCTCACAGTTATGTAGATAGCGTGTGGCTTACCCAGGGAAAAGTGTGGGCGAAGCCTAACCATAGCAAGAGAACACAGGTGCAAATATTTTGACGTTGACAGCTGTTTTTGAAGAAACTGCAGTGTCAATTTAATTGTTAGATGATGGCTTTGGAGATCAACGATTGATCTCAGACAGGACATATGTGAACCCCGATACATGGGTTTTATTAATAATGATCAGTAACAATAATGCTCAAGCTGCAAGCACTGTGCAAGGTAATGACGTTTTTTTGTTTTTTCGTCCGATTTTCCTCTACTGTATAGAGTTCCTTTCGCTTCTTTTTGCGTATAATACGGTGCAAAGCATTGTTACTTTACCGTTACCAGTATGAGAGCTGAAGTAGTACTTTTTATTTACAGTTACTTCTGACGAAATGTTTTTCTATTTAGACTTTTGCAACATAGCGCAATTGTATACATAGGTGTATTAAATAACACTTTTGTGATAATAAAAGTATTCCATGGTCTTGTACCAGTGATACCCCTTTTTTACTTAATATGCTAACGTTTTATATTTGTTGTTGGCTCCAAACTTTGACGTTTTCTCAACTTGTTTCACTCTTTGACTTTGTGCTGGTCAATGCGACTAGCGTTGATGTTGGGGGAAGGAAGTGCTATTGAAAACTGGTTATTTTATGATCAATTAACATTTGCAACTAATATATTTTTTGGTAAATTAGAAATATATATATATATATATATATATATATATATATATATATATATATATATATATATATATATATATATATATATATATATACATATATATATATATATATATATACATATATATATATATACATATATATATATCCCCTCATATATATCTTCACCATGAAGGCTGTATTTGTTATACTTTACTTTCTATCATAATGCTTCTTTTTCCTTTTTATTCTATATGGTCGCCTACTAATGATATTTTCATAAAATGAGAAGATTTTACGCCTGTTCAAACTGACGTCCCTGATAAAAACAACACTACAATGTGAATTTGTATGAGTGTATTTATACATCATGATGTGCGCATGTGTGTATGCATGTATGTGTAAGTAGGTCTGTATGCACGCATGCATATATACACGTGCACATTCTACAACCTTTACAGAATGTATATCAAGTAGTTGCATAAAATTAATCTTTAAGCAGAAAAGGGACTTTGAGGGCAGCTCCGCTGTTCTGTTTAGCTCACTAGGCCAAATTGATATGTCATTCTTTTTACTGTTTTCATTTTTGCTTTTTCTGTGTTATCGTATCTGTGTCTTTTTGTCCAGAACCACTTCCTAGTAGTCATTTCCCCTATTCCGCAGTCCGAACTTTTTACTCTCCTAAGCTAACCTGCCACTGTCTAACCTATATACATATGGAAGTACAATTGTCCATGTTGCACACGTTCCTCTGCACAATTTTGACATAGACTGTATTAGCACAAATAAAGTAAAGAGTCTCCAGCAAGCACTCAGAACATGTTTCGGAGCCTATACCCCTACATGTCTCCCTGAATAGCAGACAACCCACATAATAATGAATAAATGTGAACGTGGCAAATGATGAATTAGCTAAATATGTGAAGTTTTGCTTATAAATGCAGAGCTTCATTAAGAATGAAGAATACCTGTCAAACCAAACATAATTAATAAATTTGTATATTATAAGTTCTGATACGTAAAATCTGACTTACCACTGAACCAGTATGTGCCTCGTCTAGCTGGATAACCTTTCTTAGTGAAACCACCTGCCAGTGTATAACTGAGGTAGAAACAAACTTGGGCATTATATTAAGTTCCGGTGATTGGAAGATAAACAGTAGCAGCTAGACCACCTGTGCAAACGAAGGGAAATCCTAACAAGTACTGCAACAATGGACATCCTGCACCGGCAATGTAAAATAATCCCCGTGATGACACCTTCTCCTCACTTAAAAGTCTCCAATGTATAAAGCTCTATTTCGCTGCAAACCCTGAGTCAGCATTTCACCATATAATGTGGGTGCAAATATCATGATTTTAAGTCCCGTGGGATTTTGATGAAGATTTTATGCCACCTATTCAGAAATGTTATTTATACCCTAAAGAACATAAAAAACCATGTTGGCATTTTGCCAACCTGTTAGATCTAAAATGGCTGCCATTTTCCAAAATGGCCGCCAAACTCCAAACATAGTGATATTTTATGTTACATAATGCGTCCGAAATGTTCGATTTAATAGATCTAAGAATCAAATTTAACCTTTTGTCATCCAGGAACATTATCAATGTCTTTTACCCTAAACCTGAATATTATTAGACACCAAAATTTGTAATATCTGATAAATTTTATCTATATTTTCCATGTTTCTTAGGGATAGTTCAACATTATCATCATTTTTGAATTAGTACTTAGGGTACCAAAATTCATGACCCCCCTCCCTCCTCCAAAATTAGTACTTTAAAATGATGATTCCCCCCCCCCCAAATCATATCAAAATTGCACAAAACAGGCCAAAAATTGACCATCATTTTCCATATCCTGTGAAAGTGTACAGACCCATTTAACCCCCTCCCCCCTTGCGTACTGTAAGTACTAATTCAAAAATGATGAAAATGTTGAACCATCCCTTAAATGTTTAGCGTTAAAATAGTTGATTTAAATCTGGCCTTTATTTGGTTGTTACTGGTATCAATGAGGGTATGTATAGCACTGTAGTTATCACAATTCAAGATAGCCACATTTTCCTCAAAAATCGCTGCCCCACCGCCACCCCCCCCCCCCCACAAGCCACTATGTCATTTTACATAAAGAACCAATATTCTACAACTAACATTATCTAAGAGTTATATAACATATTCCAACCATGTAACAACATTGTGTCATGATTTTCAATCTTGAAACTTAACGCTAGCTGTTACCAACCAAATTTCAAGATGGCTGATATGCTAAAAAATGCATGCATATAATCTATGAATCAAAACTGGTTGATATTTAACTATATCTCTCATTACCCTTTTAGTCTAGATCAATACTTTTTCTTCATCTGATCCAAGATCATCAGCTCAAATCATTGTTCCCTATTGTCATTTACCCGTTGTTTGAATGTATTTTGAAGGTCTGTATTGTAGTATTGGTGTGCTGACAGAATGATTCCCTGTATAGTAGCTAAAGTGGTGGTCCAGGACTAATGCATGGTGCTGGCATGCTGATGGGTGGATTTGCATGAGCTAACTGCTTGGAGATATAGTGTCCCAAGTGCTTTTAGATTACTTGCTGAGTCTTCATTTATATTGAAAGACTGAACACATTCTTGCCATAATCCAAGCACATTTATTTGCAAAGACTTTTTTGCACAATGACTGTAGCAAGGCCTCTAGATATTCTAAATTAGCCCCATTAATTCTGGGGTTTAATCCTCTAATTGCCCTAAAAGTGGCCAACTATATAGAAAGGCATCTCCTTTCATGTCTTCGATTAACTTTTTTCCACAGAAAACATTTTGAATAACAATTATAGATGAGAGCTAAACAGAGATAACATGCCCCATGAATTTACAGCTTTTCAAAGCATGGAATAGGTGTTTAGTGACCACCTCATAATAAGAAAATAGCGTTCAGATAAGGATTACCCTCGGCGCCCACAACGAATTTTCCCCAATTCTGCATTTTTTGGAGACTTTGCAGGTGTCATAATACGGTTGTAACTGCACCAAAAATCTGATTAAGCTGTGATGAATCTTTCTTGAGATATTATGCTAACATTGTCCACTTCTCTCTCTCTCTCTCTCTCTCTCTCTCTCTCTCTCTCTCTCTCTCTCTCTCTCTCTCTCTTTTAAAAGTCTATGTAGAGTTAAAAGACTCTACAAAGACCAATACTCTGAAACCTGTACTACTCCAAATTGCTTTGTTTGTAATGAGGACTCATAAAGTATATTTGTATATAATTATGTTTTCTATGTCTCAGTCAGTTCAACTGTCCTAACACACATGTGGTGCTTTGTTCTGAAGCAAGGTGTTAACTTACCAAGTAAATTTACTTAGGTGGCCCATGCGAGAGCGGATGTTTACATCCTTAGCTGGGTCATCCTGACTATCTGTTCTATGTGGTAATATTGTACTATTTCTCCTATTTTTTTGTTTTGCATTTGTTTATATATATTTCTGTCATTATTACCGAACAATTGAAATGTATTGAATTTGTTGTTGAATAAAAAAATCTGAATCTGAATCTGAATCTGAATAATGATCAGAAAGCGTCAAATGAATACTTCAAAAGTTTTACAACAAGTTTAAAAATTATGACAGGAAGCTGGTTTTCAATAGGAACATAGTCCTTTATAATGTTCATCTCTAATAAAATTTGCTTCTTTTTTATAATTTGTATATTGACAACAGAAAATTATAATGTTCATAAATACACTGGTTTTGTACATTATCTGAATCTGCCTTGATTAATTTCACGCTCTCGGTCAATGATTAAAAATTCAACCATAGAACTAAAAATACATTAAATTTCTTCTCTCCCCAAACTTATCACCATCATTTTTTTTTCTGTGAATATTCAATTTATCATTACTTTTAGCAATCTCTGATGAAAATTTGATGAAGCTGCGATAGATCTTTGTTGAGATATTATGGTAACGTTGTCTCCTTGTGCGCCACTCAGACGGCCTAGAAATAAATAATTTAAAGTTTCATACAAAGTTTATAAATAAGAGGATGCTAGATTTTAATAGGAACCTGGTCCATTAGAAGATGCATCTCTGATAAAAATTTGGGGAAGGTGCGATCAAAATTGTTTGAGATATCGCGGTAGCATCATCAGGGTTGACGCCACTCAGACGGCTTCAAATAAATACTTTAAAAGCTTCATAAACAGTTATGAAATAATCAGAGGAAGTCTGTTTTCGATAGGAACCTGGTCCATCATAAGGTTCTTCTGTGACAAATGTAAAACAGTAAAGCTATGGTGAATATTTTTGGAGATAATATGGTAACGTCCCCTTGTGCGCCACTCAGACGGCCTTGAAATAAATTCTTAAAAAGTTTGATTAAAAATTTAAAAATAATAATAGGATGCTAGTTTTCACTAGCAAACTGGTCCATTACAAGTTGCATCTCCGATAAAAAATTTGGTACAACTATGGTGAATATTTTTTGAAATATCAAGGTAACATTGATTAGACGGAAAAACCGATGGACCGACGATGTAGGGGATGACAATACCCTCCAGCACTTTATGTGCCGAATGTAAAAACATACCAGCTCTATTAGTCTATTTGCAGCCAGAGAAGGTGAAACACCCAGGTAACCACCAGAAAAATATCAAATCTGGTCAGTATCTAACAGAATGGAAACTTTTGTAGTCAGAATTTATGTGTTTAGAACATGAAATTTACTAAATTTGGTCGTAAGGTTTCCCTCCACCCGCAATCCAGTACATTCATCCCACCTTATAATAATGCAAAGTGCATCTCAGCTTATCCCACTAGCTGGTCATTGCCATGTACAGCACATGTAGAACAGTTCACATATCACTTGTGTACTACAGTTTGATCTTGTTCACCTTCTTGCCTGTGGCTCACCTGGCATAAATGATAGATTTTGGATGAAGTACCAAAAGTAGATCTAACATATTGATGACTCTGGAATTATGATGAACTACTTTCCTCTTCATCGTCCAAATGAACAAGCCAACTGCTATTGCAGACTGCCACTGTGTATATAGCAATCACTAGATACGGCCAGCTTCCAATGTATAGGACAGTCACCAGCTGGACACCACAACTCACAATATGAGAGTGACAATGATGAAGATGAGAACGATGATAGTTAAAATAACTATCTTAACTGCATAAGTATGAACTTGGTAATGGAGATGACGATGTCATTGAATGTAGCAATACACTTTAATGTGTCATAATGTTGTTTCAATGTTTACTCAAAATATGAGTGTGACAATGATGAAGATGAGAACGATGGTAGTTATAATAGTTATCCTAATCATACAAATATGAACTGGGTAATGGAGGTGATGATTTCAATTATTGAAGCAATACATAAAATTGTATCAAAATAAAGTCATTTATCTCGGTTCGGTTTACATTCTTTTGATCCAATAATTTGATACTTTTAAGACAAATATGAGCCCAAATTGACTAAGATTCAATTTGAAGATAAAAATCAAACTTTGTAGCCGGAAGTTATGAAAATAAATGCCCAAATAAGGTGCTTTATACTGCAAAGACCTTTAAGGGACCTGTATTTGGACAAAAATTAGAAATTTGGCAGCCATTTTGAAAAATGGCGGCCTTTTTGAATGTAACAAGTTGGCAAAGTGCCAATATGTTTTTTTCTGTTATTTCAAATGTATTTAACATTTCTGAGTAGGTTTTATAAAATCTTCATCAAAAGCCCACGGGACTTCGTATGCCCCCAAACTAATAATGGGTCAGGTTTGTGACGTGTTATCTTTATGTGCTGAGCCACTTTCAAAACAACATACAACATACTTTTATAGATGTGACCAGTGTGTACATGCCTGAATATATTTCTGCCACAACATTGGTTTTGTCCATAGGCTACAATTGCCCAATTATTCGCGTGTATTTGAGTTTGTTCTTCAAGCACAATCTTTTATATGCCTTGTTGCTTAAACGTCTGTTTGCAATTGGTCATTTTGGTCAATCTTATGTGATTAGTTTGGAATTTTGGTAAACGTCACTTTATCAACAGCCCTGAAACTGTCCATATCTATAATTTTTGCCTCTCTGTTGGACCAATATCTATATACATACCTGTGGTACATGTGATCATTTATAAATCAGTGAAAGAGGTTAGTGCCTCAATAATTACTTGTGCTGGATCAAATATATTTACATTTTGTACAACAAATTTATTGCTCTCGCTAGAAATACACTTCTTATCTTTTATTGTTCAAATGTATCATACGTTAAAAACACTACATATGTACTTGCGCTAATGCATGAAGTATTCTATTTAGTATACTGTGTAACTTCCAGCATCATTGGTTACTTCGACATTTTTGGCTAATATGCATCATTCGCAGATGGACTTCCTGCTATATGGTATCAGTTGTTACGTTCTCACATTTACGTGGTTATTTAACCAGCTTTTTGTTTTGACACTGTCATAATGATTTGAAACAGCCGCACTTTTGCTACTAGGTGTAGAGTACTTATTTTATGTATGCATCTCATGATTTGCTCTAGGTACACTTTTAAACCTGAACATATTTTTGCATTTCGCCCCCTTCTAATACTGTTAGCCGGCGACATTCGTGTCAATCATTTTAGAGCCCCAACTGATCTTCTTAAGATTTTAACTTACACGTAAGGTCAACAAAATGCTTAAGATGACATTAATCAGTGAGAAATTAAAGGTACCATGGCGAAGGAACCAAGCTGAAAACCTAACCCTTGATATGCGATTCTTGGGGAAACTGTATTATACGGGCACAGTATACTGGCACAGTTTAAATGTGGCCACACGCATAGTATAACATTTTGAATACATTATGAAACATATTTACAGACCGGTCCAAGTTTGTGGCCACAAGTGTGGCCACATTATGTGGCCACTGTGGCCACATTTTAAAAATATAAACAAATCATTCCATGACTGTACTAAAACGAATTTTCCGAAACTTAAATTATGTAGCCCTGTGCTTCATGTATGCCGTCTGATTCGCCCGCAGCGACCACAGTTTCTCGCCCTTAATTAACCCCATTAACCCCATAGCAACGTTGGAATATGTGTCATTCCGCCTATTTATTACATTTATTCCGTTACCTTTCCCCTTATGTAAACGGCCGGCATGCATGAAATCGAAGCTTGTTGAAGGTAACACGGTGATTTCCAGGATGCCGGACGCCATTACGGTCACTGCGCGCATGCGCATGGGAACCAAATTACACCTCCTACTAATAACTACTGCACTTGTCAGAGTATAGTTCCCCTGAATGATATGGATCCCATTCGTTGTAATATGTTTAACGGAATAAATTGTATGTATATGAATAAACAGTACAACATTATCAGTTCCTATACATTCGTTACAATTTATTCCGTCCACCATTAAACACTCGATCAGTTTGTTTATATATATATGCTAACAAGGTGCCCACTTGAAAACATTGCTCAGTGTAATGAATGGGATAATTTTCCCACGCATATGATTGGTTGTTGTGTGGGGTGTGTCTGGTCTGGTACGCTTGAGTAGTTTACCTGGCACGTGCTCCTTCTTCATGACGCGTGCCATACCGACTGAAGTCAACATGGACATTGTACATTTGTACACACGTGTACATGATACACAGTCGCTATTACAGTTTATGAGGGAAAAATGACTTCTCACTGATGGCGTATTTTGTCATGCTTGCCGCATTTGGAAAGAACATAAAGTGTATGGGGACAGGAAAGCTGATGGGTACATTTGTAATATGTTTAACGGAATAAATTGTATGTATATTAATAAACAGTAGAAATTTGTAACTTCCTATACATTTGTTACAATTTATTCCGTGCACCATTAAACAGTCGATGAGTTTGTTTATATATATATATATATATATATATATATATATATATATATATATATATATATATATATATATATATATATATATTTATATATATATATATATATATATATATATACACATATATATGTGCTAACAAGGTGGCCACTTGAATGACATTGCTCATTGTGAGGAATGGTATAATTTTCCCACTAATATGATTGGTTGGTGTCTCGGGTGTGTCTGCTTTGTTACGCTCGAGTACTTTACCTGCCATGTGCTCCTTCTTGACGCGTGGCATGCCGACTGAACAACATGGACGTTGTACATTTTTCCACACGTGTACATGATACACAGTCGGCATTAGAGTTCATGAGGGAAAAACAACTTCTCAGTGATGGTGTGTTTTGTTATGGTTGCCGCCTTTGGAAACAACATAAAGTGTATGGTGAAAGGGTAGCTGATGGGTACATTTGGAGGTGTCCATCTTGCCACAAGAAAAAGTCCATCAGGAGTGACAGTTTCTTTTCTGGACAGAGACTTCCCTTCCAGGCACTAATGTGGATTATGTACTTCTTCTCCCACCATATTTCTGTAACCCAAGCTGTCAGCATGTTATCCAATACAGTATGTGACAGGTCAGTGATTGACTGGTTCAACATGTTCAGGGACCTCATGTCTAGGGACCTGGTTGAAAACCCAATTATGCTTGGTGGCCATGGAAAACATGTGGAAATAGATGAGAGTGTCTTCAGAGGCAAGAGGAAATACAACAGGGGGAGACGGTTACCAAATATGCCATGGGTCTTTGGTGCTATTGAGCGGGAATCTGGCAAAGTGGCTGTATTTGAGGTTCCCAACAGAACCAGGCAGGAACTTATGGCCAGAATACAACAATACATTGCACCCCACTCTACCATTCTGAGTGACGATTGGGCGTCATACCGAGGACTTGCCACCCATCCAAACCAGTATCGCCATCTTGTTGTCAACCACAGCGAGAACTTTGTGGATCCCACCACTGGTGCTCACACCCAGAGCATAGAGGGATTTGGGGGAATGCAAAGGGAACCTTGAAAAACATGCATGGCATGCATCCACAGCAACGAGCAGCACACCTGGATGAAATTGTGTGGCGGTGGAACAACAAGGGTGAAAACATTTTTGACAAGTTAATATCACTGATCAATATGTTCTATCCGGTGGAAGACGATGATGTTCCACTAATGTTCTTGCCACTGAAGCCACCCGTGGAGTATTAAGTGATGTTACTGCCATGCCAATGTAAATATGTTAAATGTGAACATTGTTAATTATCTTATATATACTTGTTTCATGTGGACATTATATGGACTAATTTGGGAAGTTGACAATAGTATGGGAACCAGGGGATGAACACTATGCTAAACAGTGTAAGTACCAATTTATATTTTACCTGTTTCACTGGCATATCGCCTATTCATTCCAATACCAGCACTGTCTGGTAATGTCCACATTTCATGCAGCGTACATGTGTTTGGGCGAATAGCTTCATATTTACACATATTAAATGAACGGAATAAATGTTAGACTAACAATACATATAAATTTAAAATTGTATGTCTTACCTTTTATTGAATGCCACGAGCACATGAATTGTGGGACATCTGGAATTACAGCCACACACTTCTTCCTGTCATATGGAAGTCTCTTCATGCACATACCTTATATACATATATACATATTTACAAAAGCATTGGCACTTTCAGTGTCCATTTTCAAAATGATAGTGATGATGGTGGAGAATCGCTGTTAATGTAATCTGTGTCGTACATGCATGGCGGAGTTGGAACAAGATGTGTGGGGCTGAAAAGTTGAATGGACCTGGGTGATGTTGAGTACCAGTCCATATGATGATGATGATGATCATCATCATCATCCTCATCATCATCATCACTGATGATAATGGGGCTGTCTGTGTTGACTTCTGCTGTGTATGAATCAATTCTGGTGGGGTCTGTTGTGCTGGAGTGATGGGTGGATCGGTACTATGCATGTAAAATGCTACCTCAAAATCTTCATCGGATGTGGTGTCATTGGTATTGTGCTCTGGGGTGTAGTGTGTCACTGGAGGACTGCAGCTTACATCTTCATTTGATATGACGGCGTTTGTTGTCTGGGTGGAGGCATTTCGGAATTGAGTTGTCCTGGGGAGAGGTGGTGGTCGTGGGGGAGTGGATGGCACACAGTCGCAGTGATGGGCTGTTGTGGTGATAATGTGCTGGTCCAGCATGCCAACTGCTTCATTTAGAATGTGAATAAGCAGGGCGCCAGTGCCAATATTTTGAGGCACATACCTGAAAGTTTGGTGATGAAAGCGATGTGAATTGTGATAGGGATGAATGATGAGAATGTTCAAAAAGTTTCTTCGCACAAATGTACCGCTCATGCGTCTTTGATATCTCAATGCCCAGACGTAATAAATCTTGGTGGTTGGACTTGTATGGTGAAGTTGGATCCATTGTCTGTCTTCCCCATGTAGAAACTGCTCCACTTTGGCCACATGGTCGATGGCCAGACATTTGTATGCAGCCAAGGATGGGTATGGGGAATGACAGCCCCTACAAAACCCAGGTAGCTGTACACGCTCCGAATCAGCCACAAATTCCATTACAGGGGATTGACAGAGGTGACGTGGAAGATCTTGGAGGTTTGAAATGCACAAGAAGTCGGGACAGCACGTTTCATTTAAACCTGAATAAACTCCCCTTGGGCAGAATGGTGTGAGTGTGCTCCTGTCTGGCCCCTCCATGATGGCTGCTGCCGGATAAAGTGCGTTGTGTGTTTCAAAAACATAAGGGACACCAAATATTTCCGCGGCCATATTAAACCTGGAAATAATGTTTAATTATCTTAATATTGACATATATATGTATGTACACACACATATATATATATATATATATATATATATATATATATATATATATATATATATATATATATATATATATGTATGTATGAGTCAGAACGTAGTAACATTTGCAGGTAAGTAAACTGTTGTCCCCAGAGCCATACATTCCTATAAGTTATGCGGGTTTCAGTGAAGTAGTTGGCATGGTTGACAAATACCACAACATATCTGTGGTATTTATTGATATTTATTCCGTAATTGCATTTATTATTGTCTGTCAAATCACCAAACTGTAAGCATAATTATTATGAGTGGTTTCTCATTAGTCTATTTCCTCTTTGAAGCATGTGTATAAAATCTGGGTGTCCCATCCAGGTATTGATACTGATTCATTGCAATGTTGTATGCATAAAGTCTATAATTAGCTGTGCCCCTCTCAAATATTCGAAACAATGCAGTGAAATGATTATGTGCAGCTCTATCCCGACACATTCCAACCATGGAGGCCCATTCCATAAATACCTCAGGATTGAGACCATTGACATACACAAAAGTTGCCAAAAGAATTCTTTCCCAATGCTTCACATTTTTCGTCCAAAAGAGTCTTCTTATATTGAATGGCCACAAGATCGCATTTCCAATGATATTTTGTATGTCCTGCCATAACAAATACTGGGGAGAAGCCATACCTTTGCTGTAGTGGAACAATAGAAGTGTCAAGTTGACTTTCAATGGTAGAACTAAGCAATGGATTCCGCTTTGAAGTCGCTCCACACGTGGTGCTACGTGGCAATGACCCAGGGACCAGGACAAGGTGAACAGTACACTGGGACTTGTCAGAAAGTTGTGCACGTGGGCACCACACTTCCGTAAACAAGACGTGCGACAATACCCACGAATCAACCAATCACACTTCGCTATAGATCATGGTTCATTATAATAAAACGTGTATGGATGTAATATATATTCATGCGCGGTGAAGAGTCCCATTGAGGGAGTCTGCAGATAATGCAAAATGGCGGCCGCGACGCCAATGTTGCTGAAGTAAAATGCGGTCTCTGGCCGTTTAATGGAAGGTAAGGAGTTGAAACGGCCAGAAATTTGGGGGATCACCATCGCAAAATGTGTGGATACCCTGCAATATGTTAAGAGGCGCCTCAATACGCAATAAATGTGAATATACCACGCAGGGAACCCCAGAGATAGCGCGGCACAGAGGACATACATGATAGGGAAACTTCGTCAAACTAAAGTAATGTTGCATTGTGTTTATGGTGTTAAAATGTGGCCACAGTGGCCACATTTGTGGCCTGACTTGTGGCCACAATCTTGGACCGGTCTCTTAAGTATGTTTGATGATGTATTTATAATATTGTACTATGCGTGTGGCCACATTTTCACTGTGCCCGTATAATACAGTTTCCCCCGATTCTTATCAAAGATATCTGCCATGTTTAAAATTGGACAAAGAAGAGAAGAATGCGTGAACTGGACATGAATTTGCAACAATTGTAACAGAAAACGTGCACAGGAATGCACAAGCATTGCATTCGTGCCCATCCTCCAAAGTACTGGGGCATTTGTCTAATATCTTTGAAATTTAATGTACAACAAATTACAGGACTCCCCCCAAAAAACTACGTGGTCGCCCATGTCCAATACATGCATGGGCTACCACTTCAAACACCAAATATTGCTCAGAATGCGACAACAATTCCATGCCATGTGCGGATCAAAAGAGACCTTGTATTACTATAGAAGGGTGCTCTATGAGAGGTGTTTTGGAGGTCAAGACACCACCTATCAATTTTGGTATTGGCTCTTTCAAGAAAGCAATAGAGAAACATGTACATCGCCTTAGCTCACAGCGGCCATACATATGTCCCCATTTATATTTTCCCTTGGCTCCTTGAAAATGCTTGTATCCATAGTGTATACATTCTTTGATAAAAGTTTTCAACTTCCACCTGAAAAAATGCCTCAATATATCCTATATAGATTCTTAAAGCATTTTTGGAGAGACCTGTCGCTACTTATCCTAAAGCATTTGGTTTGACAGAATTCCAGGAAGGTTATCCACCCATGTGTTTAATAGTCCAGGCTCTTAGGGGAACCATCGTTCAGATTTGTCTACAAGCATGAAATTTGGCACAGATGTAGATGATGTCATATTGAACCAATTTCTTGAAGGCGCCAAAGAAGATAATCACCGGGGTCGCCATATTGGCAAAATCCAATATGGCCGTCACTCGTTATTTCAATTTGCCATAACTTCACAACCGAAAGGCACAGAAAGTCAAGTAAAGGCACTTTGTATGGGTTTTTGACCTCAAGGAATCTAAATCTGAGCTCGAATTTCACATAGCACATGTACTTTTGCCAATCTAAAGTTTGAAAATGAAATTTTTGGATTAAAATATGTATTTTAATACGAACATTCATTGTATATACATTCAGTGGTTCAATTTGTTTCTTTACATGTTCACTAATGAAGAAATTTTATGAGTTTGTTCTTAGTGGACTGTCACTGTAGAAGGTATTTATCTAAGTATAATCATTATTGATACACCAGGCTTCGCATTTGCACAGCCCGGTGCATCGGACTCCAGCTCTGTTACATTTACAGTTTCCTGTACCAGCCCGTTCGCAGCCACAGTGCAGCAGGATGGAACATGCTTTACTGGCATCTTCAAGTGTTGTCCAGTGTGGTAACCAGATACCAGTGATTTCTTTTCACCAACCCCATGTGGTGAAGCTGGGAATAGTCTGGTGAACTGAGGTTGCCTGTTTCCAGTAGAAGCTTGCTTTAAGCAGAGCCTGCTTCAGATGTTCAAACAAAGCTGCTTGTGTGGGTGGAATGTTCTCCAGGGTTTTTCTAACACTTGTGAATAGACGATGTCTAGCTTCGTTGACCCTGGTCAGTCCGCATCCCTTGCTGTACATGATGACCACAAATCGTTCCAGATTCTGCATGTGTAGAGAATCGAGGCTGAGGAGGTTTGGATTATTGGTCAATGCCATCAGTGTTTCTGTGAGTCCTGGAGTGTTTTGCCAAGATGTCCAAGCAGTTTTTTCGCCACATCCAAGGAACTGTGATGTCGTGTCACACCCTGTTATTGCATGGAAAAGGGGCAACAGGAGAGATCTGGAAGGTCCAAGGTGAGCACAGATGTCATGGATGGGGATGTCACGGACTTTTTTGCCACTCGCAAAACACACACACAGCTCCAAGAAACCAAGGCTTGAGAAAGGGTGTATGGCAAGGACCACCACATCACTATCAACAGTACGAACAATAGCTATCTTGTGGCCCTGGGCTGCTGCTTGTGCCAGATGAAGGAATATCCTCGTATCGGCCTCGGCACAATTACAGGGTTGGAGTGCTGACACATCGGCTTGTCTGTTGGATAGAACATTTTCGCCTTTGGCAGTGAGCAGGAGTTTCCCACCCCAGTCATTCTTGACTATCTCCTCACTAAGGAAAATGAACAACTCCTTCTTGTTGTCGTTGTTCTTGAGGAATCCACTGTTCCAATCATGTTTTGGGATTCATGTGTTGCCACTTCCAACCCCAGTTAATGGACCTGTACCAAGAAGTTGATGTGTGAGGGATATCAATGCAGGAAACTGCTGGAGTTATCTGGGATTGCAGGAACGGGATCATATGTTGTGTAGCATATTCGGCAAATATTTTTGCTAATGTAGGTCGAACCATGTGAATAACTGCTGCCATGTCCAACACAACAATCGTTGCATGCCCAACTTGAGACGACCGACCAGTTGGAGCTTTGATGCATTCCAGAATATCAGACTTGCTGCCGGATCTAAGTGAGCCATGGTCAGCCAAACTTGGTGGTTCCCTTTGATTTTCAGAACAGAAAAACTCTTCCATATCAGCATCTGGTCGTGATTGAAGTGACAGGAAGAGTTGTGTGATAAGAGTAATGTTATTCTTCTGTGTACCACTGGCTTTGTTGCCTTTCTTGGATAAGTCAGGTTGATTGGCAAAGGTCAGGATGTTGTTACGTCGGATAGTGTTGGACACTGGCACAGTTGCCTTGTCGACTGTTTGTGCAAATTTTTCATGAAGATCTTTGGAGACTTCATGGACTTGGCAGAGAGATGTGACGTTTTCTTGATACATGACTTCTTGTGTGTCAAGCACAACAAGTTCCGAACCAGCAACAAAAGGATTTCCTAGCTGTTCGATACTTTCAACAAATGACAGGACATCTTTCCTGTATTTTACTTGCAAGCTGTGTGCTTCTTCATGATGAGCAGTGCTTGAGCTCGGGGTGTCCAAAACCGTCTCAACCTGTTCAACACACCGGGAGCATTCTGGACCTGTCAGCATGTAAAGTGTGAGCACTTCAGGATTTTCGTACAGCCCAGCAGCCCCACCATGAGCTTGAAGGCTCTTGTTCGACTGTTCATGCAAATGATCTTTGCCAATAGGCTGAACTTATGTTTTGACCTTTGAACGGCAAAGCTCCCTTTGAGAAATTCTGCATGTACATCTGGGTGACTCTCAGCTAGCTGAACCATATCTTGAACATGTACTGGCAGCCGTCTCGCATAGTTTGTGTGGTCCATCACGTGAAACCATGGACAAAGCTCATCACATACTTGGACATAGAGAAGAAAATGCCCTTCGTGCAGAGAACGGATAAAGTAGCACAAGAGCAGCTCAAGCTCCATGATGATGGACCAATACTTGAACTGTGGGCTTTCTGTTCTTTTGAGTTCATCCCAATTTTCCTGTGACTGAGGTGTTTTGAGAACCTCGGAACAGTACGCAGAATATGCCCTGTTCTTCAGGAGATGAAGGGACATCAGAGATATTTGGTGCGCGTAATGTGTACGTTTGATGTGATGCTCATCAAGGGCTGACTGTGTGTGTCCAGATGTCAGAACCTGTGCTTGAGAAAGTGCTGTTGCCCATCCTGAGTCTCTTCGTAGCTTTCCAATCATCTGATGAATCTTGTTTTCAATGTGCAAAGCTCCGAGCATCAGAACCAGCTTATCTTCTCCAAGAATATCTGGGAATGTCCATTGCAGGTGCTTTGCTATGGCATAAATTGGCTGATCGGCACCAAGGACACTAGTCTGGCCAGGATTCAGAAACTGTGTACCTAGTATAGTGAGGTGCATTGCATGCTTTATCATGGATGCAGAAGCTGCTTTTTCTGGAAAAAGTGGCAAAACCCCTATAACTGCTGGTGGTTTCAAAGAGTCCTCACTCATGAGTTGAGAGTTGTAACCTGACCAGGTGATAACTTCGTCAGCTGAAATTGTATCCTGTTCTAGCACCTTGGCAACGCGTTTCATCCAAGCTTCGTCCTTCCCCTTGGCCGCGTCTATGAAGTTGTTAGTTGGTCGAAGTTGCCTATTGGTGTTTCTGGGTAGAAACAAAGGCGCATTAGATAGCTCAACTGGTTGTACAATAACATCATATGAATCCAGTAGTTGGGGTACAGATGCATCAGAGAAGTCTAGCTGAATAGGACCTCACTGTTCACCCTGGTTTTCCCAAGATAGATGGTTAGTTGCACTCAAAGCTGTGCTTTGAAATTCATCCTGAGAAAAGTTTCCTTTGCTATGACTATCCAAGTTGCCCATATCATAGGTCACAAATACATTCCTTCGCATATTTGTTAGTAACACAACTCCATCCTCAGCATGACGCTTGCATACTGCTTGTGCGACAGCTTGTTTTACCTCCATCACACGATCATAAGACACTGACATTCCAACTTGGTGAGCATTTTCTATCTGCTTCTTCAGTCGTACTTCTCCATGCATTTTAAGGCCTTTGTACAGAACAAATGGGGTTCCGTGTTCTACTCTGTGTCATATGGTGCTTGTCTTAGTGACATGGTGTGCACCACGGAAGGTATTGTAAATGACAATCTGTGAAATGGAGCATGCAATCCTTGTCCTGCCTTGTACATGATTATCCATCTCAATATTTCTTCGATCTTGCAGGATGGATGGACCTTGAAGAATTTCATTCATGAAGCTCGGAAGCTCTTCAGGTACAGGAGCAGTAAGGCAGTCTGACGAAAATGACCCATTGAATGATTTCTGCTTCAGAAGACAATGCTTACGTAAAATCACCACGGCCCGCATCAACAATAAAGCATCATCTGGGTCAAGTCTTGTGGTATTTGCAATTATTGGATCGAAGCGTGTTTGCTATTCCTGATCCATCATCGAGTTGTTCCAACGACACTGCAATACCAGAAGGAACAGCATTGATTTCTTTGAAGTCATTTAGGTCTCTTTCGAGACTTAAAATTCCTTCCTCCTTTGGTAATTGCAAATGTTCATCTTTGTCAGATTGACAGGGACAACAAAGCTGCCAGTTGGTACTAGACATTTTCACAAATCACACGTCGATGTCTCTGTTATCACCACCACCACGTCACACGTGTTTTCAAAAAAAAATTGCAAATTTACTCAGCGTATGGGATGTGCTATGCAAAATTTGAGCTCGGATTTGGATTCTGTGAGGTCGAAAACCCCTATTAAGTGCTTTTACACGATGTTGTATGACCTTTAGTCCTGAAGCTATCGCAAAATGAAATACTAAGTGGTGGCCATATTGGATTTTGCCAATATGGCGACCCCAGTGATCATCGGCTTTGGCGCCCTCAACAAATGAGTTCAGTATGGCCTAACCTACATCTGTGCCAAATTTCATGCTTGTAGATAAGTTTGCACAATGTCTCCCTATATTTCCCTAAGCACCTGGACTATAATAAGACAAACAATTTTTCATATGTGGGTCCTTACCCACCCCTGCACAAGTACCTAGGCAACACGTCTAGTCCAGAAGAAAGGCAAAGGTTTTTTGAACCGTACATAGCACAAAATTACAAGGTGTTTAACTTTCACACAGATACATTACAGAACGCATGCTTTAAGATCCACTAAATGATTAAAGATGTGACCGGACCACAATATGCTCAAAGTTACTAGCAGGTTGGATTTTTAGCAGTATTTAAGGATTTCCTCCATATCTGAGGCCGTGTATAGAGCCAAGATCGTAGCAGGAGAGTATGATGTCAGGTTGAAAGAAAGACAAGATGCTACATTCAAACGTATTGCAACAGACCATCACTGTCAGTGGAGATAGACAGGCAGTGGGTGAATGCCAAAGAATTGAATATTTCAGAAAAGTTATTTGTCAAGTCGCCTACAACACTGGTCAGTACACGTCACATCAGAATACAAAGCGAAATATCAATCACATGGTTGGTATGGAAAGGGCAAAAAAGAGGCATATATATACAGCCTGCTTGAGATAGGGGCAAAAAGACAGTTGTAAATCGGAAAGAAAATGGCAACTATAGTCAAGGTGGTTTTTGTTTGGATGCCAAGACTGACAATATACTGTCTTTTGAATTTTATAGTTGTGTGTGGCATGGATGTCCTGTCTGGTCTCCCGAATTTGGGACAGAGAACTCGGGAGAATATCCAATTTTTAAGCATATCAGGCAAACACAAACTAGTCAATCCATGAGTCAATTTTATGCTAGAACTGAAATACGACAACAGCGGTTGAAAGTACTTGGCTATACTTTAGTCACTATGTAGGAACACGAGTTTGAGCATTTGCTGAAGATGAACACTGTCTAACATAAATTTGCCACAATTTTATCAGTCCAAGAAGGACTCGATCCAAGGGAAGCTTTTTGATGGCAGAATGCAAATTTTCAAACTTTAACACATGGTGCAATCAGGTGAGATAATGTTGCGCCAAGATTACTGTAGTCAATGCCCGACAATTCATAAAAAAAAGAAAAACTATAATTTGTAGGGCATCCCCAGCTGTTGATCCGAGGTCCGTTTCAATATATTGGCCATCATTTTTGTTTGCTAGTACTTTATTTGATCCCGTTCTGCCTGTGATACTTCATGGCAGGTTACTTACCCCCCTTGTGTTACACAGGTGTTACCAATCCAATATGGCAACGTGTCATTTTTCAGCTTCTCCTCCAAAACCGCCGACCAGGTTTGCTTCAATTTTTTTGTTTTTTACCTTGGGTGGTTTCCTACTAATGCTGCCTAAACAGTCACGCTCCAAGGAGCATCATTTTCTTTTCTTTTTGGCATTTTTAATAATATCTCAAAACAGTTATCCACGCAGCTTGGCCAATTGTTTTTTTTTGAATCGCTTACGAACACTTCCAGGCACCTCTAGACCTAATTTCTGCAACAGGTGGTACCGTTGTTTCATTTCAATTTCTTAAAGAATTAAACTTTTTTTTTTTTGGCCAACTTTGATTTCTTCTCCACAAGTGAAATATAGCTTGTGGGAAGGATGGCCAAAGTTTTTCACCATTGAGGCGTTTGAGGATCCTTGATTTGTGAGGAGTTTTTTCAAAATGTATGTTACTATCGGTCATGCTTACATTCCTATTGATTACTGTGCTCGTCAATGGGGATTGAAATAGAAATCCACATTTTTTACTTTTTTGGTCCCTTTGTCCATTTTGGTTCCAATATGTAGAATAGAGATTTCGTAGTTGTTACCAAGTTTTACTTTTCGAACCGACGAATTTCTCATTAAATTTGCAATAAGATGCCAATGTCATTTTCTACTTGTTGAGGTTGTACCTCAACCTTTTTTTTTATTTTTGGTTTTCATGTTCTTATCGTGAATAACATTTACTTATCTCTATTTTTTTTTGTCAAGGCTTGACTGTAATGTAATTGTGCGCATAACATTAGTGTATCTACAATGTACTTGGACATATTTAACTTTACATTTCGCTCTACTAAATCAATCACCGACGAGTAATCAAGTATGTAGTAACCCATCCACAGGGCCTTGTTTAGTGAAGTTCTTACTGTTTTTCTAGTTATCTCTTTTGCGAAACATAATATTTATCCAGTAGAAATTGACACAGACCCAGACATACAAATTAACAAACCAATTTTTGCCCTAAACTCCCCAGATAGGCACTGCTAACAAACTAAGAAAAATTCAACCAAAATCGACCTTGGGGAAAGTAGCTAATTTGCATAATTTCAATAGGGCTGCCATAGGAAATAGGATGCCTACTGAAATAAATAGCTACTTGGATGGTGCAGAGATATTTTGAAAGGTTTCTTTTTGTAATATTATATATTACTGTGATAGAGCTCTGTGATATTAAATGAAACGATACAAGGTTTATCAAAATTGGTCCAATATTGTTTGAGTAGGAGGATGTTAAGTTTGGCAAAACCAGCCTTTTTTAAGAAAATGGCCAGCATTGCAAAAATAGATTTTTTAGAGCGAAATATTTGGAATATTATCAGCATTTGTAAGTACACTTAGCTCTTGACCACTATTGCCAAATCCTCTCTGTCTGGGCATAACGCCAAGGAAATCAAGTTGACTTGTTTACTGCCTTGATCCTGAAAACCTGACAGTCCCGTGGTGCCATCTGTTAGGCCATGTGGAACTGATGGTGACGTCCAGTGCACATGCGCCCCTTAACATCCTTCCCATTTTGGAGATTGATCAGTTGACATCAGCTGCAAGAGGAAGCGGGTTTGGTCGGGTGGGCTTTTTTGGTGGCCGAGAGGTAAGTGTACTTACTAGTATTGGTATTACTCCAAATATTCCATTTCAATTAAGTAACATTACCTCTCGACCACCATTGCCAATGTGCAAACCTACTGGCAGTGGGTGTTATGTCACTGGTACACTGACCTCTTTTGACCAAGGGGACCAGCATCTTCGCGGTAACCATTGGTCCGTGTGAGGAGGTGACGTCTGTAGGCAAAACGTCAGAGCTATGTGGAGATGAGGCCGACCACAGCAGAATCCAGCCTAAACCAGAAAACCTACTGACAGACCAGCATGGGACCACACTGAACCCCCCCCCCCCCCTGTGCTCGCCTGCCACCATGACAACTGTCACCCTTATGGATTAATGTTACCAGCTTCAGCTCCATTTGGTCTGGAGATCTTACTGGACCTAGTCGGGAAACTAGTGACCACTGGGGGGCAATATATAGTTCCATGCACACCAGATCCTGTGTCAAACTGGCAACAGGCCGGGGCATTAGGGCAAACTGCCTGATATTGTTCAAGATTAGGTGTACTGGGCATGAAGCCCTAAAAGGCCCACTGAGAAATGCACCGACCTATAGGCCTGCTACAGATCTGACCACGCGATTGCCATAAGCTGCATGAACATTGTGGCTGCTCTTATGGGATCCAGGAGGCCTAATGAACACATATCAGAGCCTATGCAAAGCAGGCATTTACACCTGCAAAGGCATACATGCCATCCCAAGCCCTATCATGTCACACAAGTAGTGATCAGCAAAAGTTGTATACTATTCCCAGCAGCAGGCCCACACAATGTTGACAACCAAAACGTTCCACAGTGTGTGCCAGGAGAAATTGAAGGCTTGTACCTCGTGAGCTGTGGCTGAGAGAATAGGTAAGGCACCTGGCCTTTCTAGCAAGGTCTCATATGCCTTTAGGATCTTCTGGTTAATCCATGATGAAATCATGCTTCTGCAAACTTGCTCCTTTGGCAGGTTACTCAGCGGTTGAAGGAGGGCGTACCTCCATCCTTCGAGTCCATGTGCAAAAAAGGTAAAAGGGAAGAGCTCTCACACAACACAGGGATCTCCCCTTGAGAGGTCAGAGTGGCATCCATCGCACAGAGGGTAAAACCCTTAAAGGCTGTAGCTGGATTTTGAGCTACTTGATCCTTTGCAAGGTAGCCCAAGTGCGACCTGAGGGTCACTTGGGAGTGGTCACATGATAATTGGAGTTGGTCATGAGCCAGAGTGTGGCTCACACTTCTCCTAGCCCCTAAAGCAAGTGTTAATAGAAAACAAGATTTCAACATCCAGTACTTGAGGGAAACCCACTTGGGGTAGTCAAAGCACTCGAAGGGCCACTTCCTCAACATGACAAAAAAATGCGTTAGGTCCCACCTGAGCACGACGTTTTGCATCTCTGGCCTGTAGGTGTACAAGGTTGTGATGGGCCCAGACATATAAGGATTGCTCAAGATGTGCATGTCTAAGACATTGGCAAGGGTTAAAAAGATGGCTGATTGAAACTTCTCTAAAGTTCTTGAGCTCTTGCCTAAGATTTCCTACTGACAATTCAGGAGTTTGGTGATGCCCCTGATGCACAGACCCCAAGGGTGAATTCACCTACTTGCACACCAGTCAGACAACACCACTGGTCCAAGTAAACATCTACAGAGGAAGATCATAGCCCTCCTCTGGCAATAATATCTAAGACTGATTCAGTGAAGCTTCTGTCATGGATGTGCACAGAGATAACCCCCAAACCTAGAGGTTGAGTACTTGAGGGTTCCAATGGAACACGCTGGCCAATTACTGCACCAGAAGCTTCGGCCATGCTGATAATTGTAGTGGAGGCTAGACACTTAGTTCCAGTTGGTCTACCGAGCAATCACTCTGGGGCTGCCTTGGGGCGACAAGGATCAGATTTCAATCATGGTATTGAACCCTGTGCAGTACCCTCAGTAGAATCTGGCAAGGCAGAAAGCCGTACCCCAACAGGTTGCCCCAGTGAATGGCTAAAGCATCTACTGCTTGGGCCTGGTGGTCTGGGACAGCTGAGGCACAAACCAGCATATCTGCATTCTCACAAGTCACAAACAGCTCCACTTTTGGAGTTTCCCAACTTTCCCACATGGCCTGAATGACCCTGGGGAGGAGCAACCACTCCATCCCTACTGGCGTACCGTTTCTCAATAGTTGGTTGGCCAGGACTTTTGCATGTCCCAGGACATGGTGGTAGCAACAGCTAGTGATGCATCTGGTGAGCTTATCAGTTTTCTTGGACAGCATTCCACCCTGCATGTTGAGGAAGGCTATCACAATCCTGTAGTTGCACATTATTAGGACATGTTTGTACTCCACCAGATCTCAGAAGTGGAGGAGAGCTAAGCATATGGCTTCCAGTTCCAACCAGTTTTTATCCTGAGCCATGAAGGACGCTGCCCAAGGGCCAGATTATGTCTGGTTCACCACTTGAGGTCCCCACCCAGACCAAGAGGAGTCCATGTAAATGGTAAGCTGGGCCTGAAAAGGCTCCTGCTTTGTCCTCTGATGACGATCTCTCACAGTCAACCACTGAAGCTGTGGTTGATCCTTATTAAGGATTGGCACCAGTGTCTTATAGCCTTGGTCTCTTGTCCATCTGCTCTGCAGAACCTGATGCAAGTGACGATGGTGGAGATTTCCTAGGGACCTGGGAGCCTATCAGAATACGGAGCCCAACAGGATGGCCATTGTTGCTCTGAGGGGATCTTGCCAGTCAAAAAAGGCTGGAGCAAAGACTGAAGTCTATCCCACTCGAACGCCAAAACACAATGGATATAGGCTACCAGGTCAAAACAGATGCCCAGAAAGACAAAAATCTGCTCTGACTGAAGACTGGACTTAAGTAGGTTCACTCTCAGGCCCAAGCATTGGCAGAGTTCCAGAATGGTCTGTGTGTGATGATGCAAATCGGGCTGCCAAAGCACCCTGATAAGCCAATCGTCCAACTACATATAGGTGTGAAGAGCTGAGCGGGGAATGTAAGCAGCAACTCTCTGCTCAAACTTGGAAAACACCAGTGGTGCTATGGCAAGGTCGAAAGGAAGTGCCCTGAACTGGTATATTTGGCCCACAAATGCAAACCGCAGATACTTCTGTGAAGTTTCCGCTATTGCCACATGTAAGAACACGTTCCTGATCCAAGGATGTTGTCCACTTCAGGGGCGGTAAGGCTGCAGCCAGTAACTGGGGTGCCTCCATACAAATGGACGGGACTTCCAGGTGAGTGTTCGGAATAGACATATGTATGACTGAACACCATCCTCTAGCCCTCTATGGAACCATGCAGAATATGTTTTAGAATCCAGGAAAACCTTGGTCTTCCACTGGCTCTTTGGCAAAGTTGCTCTGAAGTGTGTGAACTGCCCTGTAGGAATGCCTACAGTCTGAGTTCTGTGATAGGCGGTTGGAACTAATGGAGTTCTTGGCTTAATGGAGGCCTGTTTTGGCTGAAAGGGGCAGCATATAGCCATGTCTCAGGATGTTGAGGAGGAACAAATCGTCTGCGTGCTGGTTGGCAATGCTGAGACAGCATGATCTGCAAACAAGAGTCAGTAATGCCATAGCTTTTCCCATATTCTTGCCTTTACCAGAAGGCTTGCCCTTCCCTTGGGGCTCTCTGCTCTACCATGAAGCCGTCACATCCCAGAAGGAGCACAAGCCAAGGGTGGAGTGGACTCAGTCTGGGAAGCACTGCAACATGCATGACTGTACTTGGTCACCAACCAGGCTCTGAATGATTGCTTCTGCCTAAACAAAGCCAATGAGCATGGGTGCCAAAGGTTGTTCCATGGTCCTCATGGTTGCTGATGTGCTCAGGCTTTCAGAGCCTAAGTAGAACAGCAGCAGACACATCTGTTGTCACCATGCCTGGCTATGTGGTAGCAAGGACTTCAGTGAAAGTCACCACAGCCTCAAATGCTGCCTCTGCCTGCTCACCCCACATGCAGGTAGGGAAGGGAGGTTCTGGTGGAACCATGTGCAGTGGTCCCAGTGACTGCCGACAAGATGGCTTTGGGCCGGGGGATCCAGCTCGGTCTCCAGGAGACCAATATCGAAAGTTTAAACATAAAAATTTGATTGAATGTCTTTTTTTTAGATGCAAAATATCATAAACTTTTGACAAGTGTTTTCCAAAGATCAATGTTCATATATATGCAATAAGATGTTCAGTAATGACTAATATCAATTGATAAACTTCAATGAGCACTTTCAAATGATATGTAATTTACTTGAACTCGATATACACAGCGAAGTATGAATCTTCTACCTGTTCAAGCTAAAACAAAACATTGTAAAATTACGGTTCAATTTTTATGTGATGTCGGCCTAAAATTTGTCAATATCAAAATAACTGCCTATTGCTAATGCATATAATCTTATACTTAAAAATAAAAAGGAAAAAAATAGGCAGCATGATGTTTGATTATTGTCGTTCCTAAGTGTGATAGAAAAAGCAATTTTAGATTGGAAGCAGAAAATCCAGGTGCATATTTACCCATAGAGACATCCTTTGCAGGAATAGAGAGTAAACATTTTATCGGGACCCACACATACACGCCTAGGACTATTCAAAACTTTTAACAATCACTTTTCAGCAGTGGGCCATGGTAAGTTACAGATCCAGTCAAGTGAAGGATAGCATGGTAATGCAGTATTGGGGGCTTTCTAATTATGTATAATTTAGTATAATACATGGAACACCACCAAAATAGTTTAGAAAAGGACTAGCGAAATGAAAACGTTACAAACGTCACTCAGGTAGGCCTACATACAACGGTAATTTTGCTTCATGTCAGACCTGTAGGCCTAGTGTTATTAAATAGCATTTTGCCCTTAAAGTAGATAAATCTTTAATCAACTAGAAACGAGTATGATGTAGACATTGTTTTCATTTGTTGACAAAAATCAAAATGTAGGCCTTCTTTCTGATAAATATTCAGGCACCAGCCACCTGAAACTACATGTATGTACATGTAGACATACTCTCTGGTGCAAATTCAACAGGTTTCGTAGCCTATGTTAATAAGACCTTCTATGGGGCCTTCTATGTCTTGCCTGAAACATTCAATTTTGTGCTGTAACCAAGAGTCGGTGATAGGGCACACATAGAACCTATATAAGTTTTGAATTGTATTTGTCATTTAAAATACCGATATCTGAGTGGTGTTGGAATATCAGCATGACAAGCGATGTCAATAGGCCTAGGCGTACTGGTTCGTGAGGACTGGGTGAAAACTTCGAAAGTTCGTAACTATTTTTAAGACAAAGTACCAGGCCGTTTAAAAAATCAGCATTTAATCATAAAAGAATACATCAACAGAAAACTGACATAAAGTTCTATATTCTACGTGGGCACTGGATCAAAACGTTTCTTTGTTCACAAGAAAAATTTATAAATTTTTAATTTAACTTATTTCCAGGTCCATAATATAGTGGACCGAGCCATAGTACTTTGAAGTTTACTAATCTTTTCTTTGTTAACTTTTTTCTAGTTCTATCCATATATTTACTACTCCATCCATCCTTATGCCATCTGTCTACCTGTCCTCATATCTATACAGATACCTATAATCTCTAGTCCAACACCCATTCAATTGTTTTTAATTTCAATACTCTGTGTATGCATCCTTACTTATATCCATCTATTCATGAAAGATAAAGACTGCTCCCTCTCCGAATTGGATTTGTCCTTTCCACCTTTTATCATTCACTCTCCACATCTGTTTCCCTTAAGATCTTTTTTCAAAATGATACTTTACTCAATTTCTGCACTCAGCAGACAGTTTCTTTGGAGCTTTAATTGTTAATATCTTTGACATTTCAAAAATATAGTATCTACTTACCATTCAGACGAGAGGATTCTTTATCACGGTTTGTGGGGTGCAATCTGTTTCAGCAGATGACAAAATGGCCCAAGGGAGCGGATTTTTTTCTAAAGAAATCAATTTTATTACTTGAAAACACAAGAGGCCGTCTTGTATGTTTTATTCCCATGGTAGGGAAAGAACGGCAGTTTCATAAAGAAAATTCACTTGTCAGTTTTGAATCATGTAAACGTATGTATTTAAACCATTACTTCCAATAATTTTTTATTATATTACTAATTAATATGCATGGTCTCCTGAAAGATTATTTATATGATGCAACCCTTGACACAAGTACAATAATGTTTATAACTTGCTAGAAGTTTGAAGTGTGCATTAGTATGAATTTTAATATATATTTTTCTCTTTTTTCGGAATGTATAAAGTTTTTTCTCAGAATAAGGTGTCAATTATGGGTATATGCAGCCATCTTGGATATGTAAATAAGGTTGATGGCCATGTGGGAAATGCAGATGAGGTTGTATTTAGCTACGTAACATCCAGTAAGAAAGAGGCTCAATTTTGACCCAGATATTCTGTGTTTTGTATGTAAGTCTAGCTTTGAATACAACTCACGTCCTATGTTCAAGACGTCTGAAAGGGACACACATTTTTGCAAACGGTGGCCATTTTTAATTTATGGAAATTAGCAATTTCCCCAAGGTTGAATTTGAAAGAGTTTGTTTCCCAAGCACATTGGACCCTTGTGAAAATTTTACAAACAAAATCTGGTTGAAACTTGAATGTCTAGCCTAGGACGAATTCTGGTCAATTTTTACTTGTCTATATTTCCTTTTTTACATTCTTTTCAGTCTACCGGGAATTTTTTCATTAGTCTTCCACCATTCTAAATTAAAATTTTCTCATACTGAGCTCACGTAGATTTCATTTTTGCCCAGCTTGGGCATTGCACTACACTTGGCAAATTAAACCTGTACAAAGTCGTAAGCTGGCTTTACGCTCTGTGGCATGAGAAACTGGTGTTCTAGTAAACTTGTCGAATAGGTGTTGTCCCTGATCTGAAGCATGGTTTCATTGTTCTCACACTTGTCTGAATCTGCCATAATTTTGCCAATTCTTTCATCACCAGCAACCCTCTTACACATACCTTTATATTTGTAGCACTCCTGTGTTGTTTAACATTAAAAATCAAAATCTTCTTTGGTACCCTCACCTGATTCACCTATTTGATATGCTATACACTGGTAATAAAATGTGTTGAGAATATAATCCAAACGGTCCACTCCTTCAGCATGGAATCGTGTTAAAAGGAGTTGGTGAAGTTTTCGTGAAATGAGGGGCATAGTCTAAACATTTTAGCATGTATGATGTTTAATTTGGCCACCTGTATCTGATTCTGAATAAATGGTAAACTATTTCAGCGTATATTTCATAAACTGTTGTGTCAGTTTGACAGAAACCCCAAATATGAGCAGCCACTCTTTACGAGCCTTCCATCTTCCTTTCTATCAACTGGCGTGGATCTTTCTGTGTCAGTATTATCATGTTATAAAAACTATGCCATATCTTTTCGGCCAGCTCTATTTCAGACATTTTTTCTGGTAATCACAAAAATAGTAATGTTGATGAGGCATATGGTTCTATTAAGACTACATTGTCTAATACATGAGGAAATTTATCTTTTTGACCTTTTGTTAATGGCCTTATGATTGTACAAGTACATGTGTGATTCAAAGAAACTTGTTCAAACTCCCCCCGTAGGTCAAATACAATTCTAAAATATCTTCGCCAACTAAGTCCTCACATTGATGTTACTTTCCAAATTTCTGATCAAATCATCCTTCGATAGTGTCATTTTTGTTACGTAAGCCTCTATGCTTCCTCCGGATAGAATTCTTTCAATTTCCAGGTTAAGTTGCTTCTCAACCACTTTTGTTTCCCTATTCATGAGGCAAAACAATATTCTACAGAGGAATCTCCATAATTCACAGTCTACGTCAGTCTGCCTAGCCAAGGTCAGCTGAGCACAACCTGTCACCGTCCTCTTGTTATGTGTGTTAGCATCATCATTTTTTGTGTCTATGTCCAGTTTGCTGGGCTTTTGCGACCTAATGGGTGTACACGCATGCCAAATATAGCCTTCAGTGCTGTATTTATGTCAGTGGTATTTAGTTTCCTTGAGAAGTGTGTGGACAAATTTTGATACAATAGTACGGAATGAAAATATTTCATTTAAGTTTCATGTTTGGAAAAATGAGGCAATGTAGCAACTTGTATGTTTTCCTGTAAAAGCTAAGCTAGAAATATTTATATGACTATTCCAAAGGTATCATCACATTTACAAAAAGGCAACATAAGCATTTGACACAACTCAGTCATTTGATTTGCAATGAAGCCTCGCTGGCAGCTCTGAGCTTAAATTTGTATTTTGAAAATTGTTGTGTCCAGCATATGATATCACGAGCAACCTTTCACTTCAATTAACCCATTTGTAAACCATACGGATTCCTTTGTATTACTGAAGGGAATGTTGCTTCAGATATAATTCATTCTGCAAAATGCACCAAATGCATTTTAACGTTATACTTGGCAAATGGGAGAGAGGACGTCACCCTTTCCAGATCCCTCCTGCAGAAAAAGCCAAATAACAGTAGAGTACTCCACAAATAAACACAGCAAAGCATTACTGCATGCATCAATGCCATATAAGACGAAACATGAACCACAATGTACCACTGTAAGATGAAGCAATAAAAGCCACTTTTCATTTGACCTATGTATGACACTTGTATGCTGACCCCTTTTTCTGGCTAAACAATAATTTGGCCATGCAACACATTAGTTGCAGTTACCTATTGGAAGACGGACACGCACATCATGGATATACTTAACGGTATTTAATATCTTGTCTGGATAAGTAGCATATTGTGCAGAAATAGGAGTACTACCGCAAGATCATAGCGACCGAATAGATTAGAAAAAAAGGAAAAACAAAAGAAACAGGTCATGAGTGACTCCTCCAGCTATAGCGCTAGAAAAAAGGTTTTGGATGAAGCAAATACACCAAAGCAATTGTGAAATAAAAAGAAACGAGTCTCCGTTGACTTTTGAATGTCGCACAAGTCATGGTCGGCATCCAAATTCATACACATGTCACCTGACAACAGAAATGACACAGAACAAACTGCAATGATAGATTCAATTTTAAGCTGATGTTATAAAAGAGAATGCTATGAATGAAATATAATGTTGACGCGGTTCCTTCATCACAGTGAGCACTCTTAAGCACAAAGAAATCTAACAGCCAATACATTATAATATTGCATTAAAATATACATCGTAGCATTCATTTAAAAGGAACTAAATGTGGCTAAATAGTATCAGAAAGCACACTAAATGAGTGTGGAAAACATGAAGAGCCAATAAAGTGATTGTTCATGATCGTGGTATTTAGTTATATTATGTACGAAACATGGAATGTAAGTTCAATATCCAAGTTGAAACAAATCAGAAACAGAAAAAAAGGACAAAATCCTAGTTATGATCAGCAAAATATGAAAATTTAAAATAATGTATGAGATGCATTGAACACAATTTCTTTCTTCTACGATTTAACCAATAGCAACTGCACTTCACATATAGAAGTTGGAATACAGTCAAACCAGGCTAATCCAAACACTTTTGCTCCAAAGCATTTGTTTAGGATTGTTGAGGTGTTCAAATAGCTGTAACCGGGGCTTATGACGCACCCAATCATCATATACACAAACAAGCAAGTAGTGTATGATCACATTTGTGCATGGATTTGATGAAATACACGTAAAATGTGGTTCTTTTTACACTACATTCTTAGTCAGCATTCATAAGCAAGTGAATCAAATGCGAAAATAGTGTAGCGTGCTATGTTTATCAAAGGTAGGATGGGATTTATATTTTACATGATTATAGCTTCATGGCACAGAAAGTGAGACATATAACTATTTTAAAATGAATATTCACTCAATAATTTTAAGTTTGTGACAAAACCCACAAATTTTGAAGCCTGTGATTGCAACTGTAACTTTCATTTCTTCCGACAGGATTAGGTCTAAGTACCTTATTAAAATGTCAATAATTGCTGAGCCTGTGTAATCGAAAATGGTAGCTGCCTGAGCAGCGATATTGACGGGGAGTCCATGGGAATCACGGAGGTTTCCAGCTTCATTTGGGGCACGATGTTCACTTGACGATAATCTTCGAAACTGAATCAGGGTTGACAAAAGACCACCCATGGCTTACCATTTGTTTCAGATCAATCTTCTGGGGTCAATGCCTACTCAGTCTGTTCTAAGTAAATTTTTAGCAGCTGTATTCAGCATTGCATGTTCAAACAGTGAATAGTACTGGCATCCATTGGTTGAATCACCGAGATGGTTTTGGCCGCCAATGATGTAGGCAAACAATTCAAAGGGTGTTACCCACGTGGCTAACCGCATTGTTAGCGTAGAAAATGATATACTCTCATTTCTCTATCAAAATTAACTAGGCAATCGGCAAAAAAATATCACTATTCATCCAGGTTTTTTCCAGTAAGTCTCAAGCGCATATATACCTTGGGGTCAAACGTTTCCCAAGACAATGCAGGCGTCTGACTGACTTGACCACCAAGGGGTCTAAATTTATGGTGCCGAATGCATTGGCACAAAAAGGCAAGACTAATTCTTTCCATTGACTTCCCTTCACCTGTATTCTAACTCCTGTCCAACCATGTCCTCTTACATTGTCAATGCTAATTCAGTATATCCCTTCTTACCCTTACATTTTCCTATTCACACAACAACAGCCCATTATATAGATATGAAGCATTACAGATTGTTGCTTGGAATAACAGTTGATGTGCAAAAAAGGCAATACCCTGATTCAGCAGTATTTTCAAACTTAAATAGTATCACAAGTTACCCAATATATAAACGTGATTCAAATTTCATTAAATGTGTCTATTTCAATTCAATATCCCCCAAAATCTTTAATTGCTCTTGTTAGTCACACACCTACAATTCTTTACATACATATGAACCACTCAAACATAATGCTTCTAATAACAGCTGAAGAGCAAAATATATAAAATGCAAATGAGTTGCAGAAAATAAAATACATGGTAACATGATTTTTGTCATGCAGTACTTTCACACTTCTTTCATATCACGAGTTACCTAAGATATAGACATGTTTCAAATTTCTAAAATTTTTTACGTTGCAAAATAATGGTATTTGCGTTACAACTATTCCATTGCCAGTGCAGAACAGATGTCTTGCCTTCAGCTGCTTGTAGTCAGATAAATAACGGGAGTGGATATTTAATTTCGTAATGAAGTTTTTACGTAGTACAGTGACTTCAACAGACTTTTTTTAAATAGAAAGGGCAGTTTGTAGCCTACCCTCTCAATGAAAGGTGCATCTGGATGTAAAATTTGTGAATTTGGTTATTCTTTTGAATTATACTCAACGTTTTACGGAATTGACCTATTACCAGTTTGTTATACGCATTTACAATTTTGGCTCTTTTTGTTTTGAATGGGTCGTTATGACAACAGTTCCTGAGTATTTTACCTCATTCTTCAAATTACAATTACCCACTGCCTTATCTTATGAACGAAACAAAGTGACTAAGCAGTTTTTTCACAATTCTTTCATGTCACGAGTTACCCAGGATATAAACATGGTTCAAATTTCATAAAATATGTTTTACTTTTCAAAATAATGGTATTTTAGTTCCAGTTGTTGCATTGGTAGTATATATGGTTATGCAATTTTTAATTATGGTTTGCACCAAGGATATTTTGATTTTACAGAGTTTTTTCCTTTTGTACATAAGCGGAAGTTTGCAGGCAGGCCTTGCATATAAAAAGACACTCGAATATAAAGTGCTGCTTTAATCTACTAAACTAGAACTTTCAGGTCCAAAAATGTGTACATGATGCTGAGAATGACAACTGATGTGCAAAAAATAAAAAAAGTAAAAAAAGTTTTAGACAATAATCAGCTGAATGAATGATTCTGATCAAACAGTATTTTCAAGCTTCTTTCATATCAGGAATTACCCAACATATAATTGTGATTGTAATTCCATGAAGTGTGTATTAGTGTAGTAAATAACAGTATTTTCGCTTGAATTCTAGTATTGCCAATATATATGTTTTATATATCTTGAGTGCAGGTGCTAATAGCTAGATAAATGCACATGGTGGACATTCAATTTTTCAATGATGCTTGGCTAGCATATTTTGACTTTTATAGAGGTTCTTCCTCTTTCTATATAAAAAGCAGTTTGCTGACATGTCTTGCATCTAAAGAAGCACACGAATATAAAGTGCTCTTATAATCTAGTAAACTAAAACTTTCAAGTCACGTAATGTGTACTTCTATTCCTTGTTTTAGCCTCCATCAATGTACTTTCTTTGAAAACTTATCTTTTGAATGTGGACATGTTTGTCGAGTGGCAATATGACACAATATATGTTATCATATCACCAACATTTTCCTCTTGTCACCTCTAAAAGGAGAAGAAGATTTACCTGTGTACCTTTGGTAATACAAATAACAACTGACTTTGATAATATACATCTTTGAAGGTAACATAAGATGGCTCTAAAAAAAGGAAAACAAGAATTCTTAACATCATTGTTGTTACCGATTTCAATCATAAAGCGTTTATTTCAGTTTTGAATATGTTTTGAGAAAAAGGTCTTAACGTTTTTATTATGCTTATTTTCAAGAAATGTACTAAACATTTCCAAAAATTAAGTTATAACCAGTGTGTTTTTGTATTTAAAATTCTTGGTATTGTGTTCTCATTTTATTTTCAATGGGTCGACATGATAACAGAGGGTAAGTAATTCGCATTAAGCTTCATGAAAGTAATTTATTCATGCACTGCTTCTCTTATCCCATTGTGAAAGTCATTAATAGCTGTCATCTAACTCCTATACAACTACGCTCCCAACACTGTCAATGCACATTTAAATATCTGTTCACAAACTTCGGTTTTTTATTTACCCAAGTATAGCCTATTACATGTGTATGGGACATTTAAACTTCATAGAACCAAAACTGAAGTGCAAAAAGACAAAAATAAATGCGAGAACGTTTTATACAATTATGAGATGGTGGCATGATTCTCATCAAGCAGTATTTTCAAACCATCTTATTATATGGAATGACCAAAGATACAATCGTGATAGAAATTCCATGAGGTGACTATTAGTGTAATGAATAGTGGTATTTTAGCTCCAATTGTAGTATTGCAAGTATATATTTTATATCTCTTGAGTTCAGCTGCAAGTAGCTAGATACATGCAGATGGCGGGCATTCAATTTTTTTAATGATGCTTTGCAAGCATATTTTGACTTTTACAGAGTTTCTTTCCCCCTTTCTATTTTAAAGGCAGTTTACTGGGTCTCCTTGCATTTAAAGAAGCACAAGAATATAAAGTTCTCTTTTACTCTGCTATACTAGAACGCTCAAGTAGAATACTGTGAACTTCTATTCCCTCTTTCAGCCTCAGTCCATGTACTTTCATTGAGAACTTATATTTTGAATGTGGACATGTTTGTCGGATAGTTATATGACAGATTGTATGGTATTATATCACCGATAGTTTGCTCTCTTCACCTCTACAATGAGATGAACATGCACCTGTGTGCCTTTGGTAATAGGAATAATTGTTGAATTTGATAACTTATGAAAAATCTTTGAAGGTAAAGTCAGACGGTTCTAGAGAATGGAAAACAAGAACTGTTACAAACATGAGTTTGATCGACTTGAATCAAATTCCATTTATTTCATATTTTGAATATGTTTTAAGATTCTTTTCCAAAAGTTTTGAATATGCTTATTTTCAAGTATTGTACTATATGTTTTGAATAATTGAGTTATTACCAGTGTGTTATTTGTATTTACAATTTCGGGTAACATTTACTCATTTCATTTCCAATGGGTCAACATGATAACAGCAGATGAGTAATTTGCCTCAGGCTTCATAAAAGTAGTGTATTTTATGAGCTGCTTCTCTGATGCCCATGTAAAAAAGTCATTAGTATCAACATTCTAACTCCTCTACAGCTAGGTTATGAACTCAATGCACATTCAATATCTGTTATAACACTTTTATTTTTCTTATTCACCCTACTATAGCCCACTATATACATATAGGACATTCAAACTTTGATGCTTAGAGTAAAAACTGAAGTGCAAAAAAACAAAAAAATGTTCAAATATTTATACATTTATCTGATGAATGCATGATTCTCATTAAGCAGTATTTTCATACTTCTTTCATATTCAGAGTTACTCAAAGTACAATCGTGATTGAAATCCCATGAGGTGTCAATTAGTGTAATAAACAATGGTATTTTAGCTCCAATGGTAGGATTGCTAGTATATAAGTTTTATATGTTCTGAGTTCAACTGCTAGTAGCTAGATAAATACAGATAATGGGCATCCATTTTTTTATAAAGCCTAGCAAGCATATTTTGAATTAGAGTTTTTTCCCCTTTCTATATAAAATGCAGTTTGGTGGCTCTCCTTGCATCGAGAGAAGCACAAGAATATAAATGGCTCTTTGTATCTACTAAACTAGAACGTTCAAGTCGAGTAATGTGAACTTCTAGTCCCTACTTTAGCCTCATTCTATATACTATGTTTGCGAACGTATGTTTTGAATGTTAACACTTGTCAGGCGGTTATATGACAAATTGTATGTTGTTATGTCAGCAATATTTTGCCTTTTCACCTCTTAAATGAGATGAACATGTACCTGTGTACCCTTAAGTAACTGTTGACTTTGATAAGTGATAAAGATTTTTGAAGGTAAATGAGATAGCTCTAAAGATGAGAAAACAGAAATTGTTACAATCAAGCATTTTACCCACTAAAATCGTAATGCGTTAACTTCATATTTTCAAAATATTTTCAGGTAAATATCTTAAAGTTTTAAATGTGCTTATTTTCAAGAATAGCAGTTAATATCTCCATAAATTCAGTTTTACAAGTGTGTTATTTCTATTAAAAATTACGGGTATTGTTTTCTGATTTCATTTTCAATCGCTCAACATGATACCAGATGGTGAGTATATTGCCTCAAGCATAATAAAAGTCTTGTATTTATGCACTACTTCTCTTATGGCAATGCGAAATTGTCATTAATATATAAATTCTATCTCCTCTAAAAATAGGCTCTGAACATTGTCAATGCACATTCAATATCTGTTCTAACACTTTCGTATTCCTTCTTCACCCAAATGTTGCCCATAATGTACATGTGAGACATTCAGTTTTGATGCTTAGAAGAAAAACCAAAGGTCAAAAAAATGAAAAATGCAAAAATGTCTCATACATTTGTCTGATGAATGCATGATTCTCATCAAGCAATGTTTTTAAACTTCTTTCATATGGAGAATGACTCAAAATACAATCGCAATTGAAATTCCATGAAGTGTGTATTAGTGTAATAAATAATGGTATCGTAGCTCCACTTGTAGTATTGCTATTATATATGTCGTATATGTCTTGAGTTCAACTGCTAGTAGCTAGATAAATGCAGATGATGGGCATGGATTTCTCTAATAAAGCTTAGCACGCATATTTTGAATTTTACAGAGTTTTTTCCCCTTTCTACAGAAAAAGCAGTGTGGTAGTTTTCCTTGCATCTAATGAAGCACAAGAATATAAATGGCTCTTTTAATCTACTAAACTAGAACGTTCAAGTCGAGCAATGTGAACTTCTATTCCCTGTTTTAGGCTCAGTCTATGTACTTTCTTTGAGAGCTTAATTTTTGAATGTGGACATGTTTGTCATATGGTTATATGACAGATTGTAAGTTGTTATATCACCAAAATTTTGCCCTCTTCGCCTCCAAAATGAGATGAACATGTTCCTGTGTACCCTTGGAAATAGAAATAACTGTTGACATTGATAAAAGTAATGTATTTATACACTGCTTCTCTGAGGCCAATGTGAAAAAGTAATTAATATCTGCATTCTAACCCTCTACAACTAGGTGCTGAACATTGTCAATGCACATTCAACATCTGTTTTAACCCTTTCATTTCTTATTCACCCTACTTTAGCCCACTATGTACATATGAGACATTCAAATTTGATGCTTAAAATAAAAACTGAACTGCAAAAACATGAAAAATACGAAAATATCTTATACATTTATCTAACGAATGCATTATTCTTTCCAAGGAGAATTTTTCAAACATCTTTCATATCCAGAGTTACGCAAGATACAATCGTGATTGAAATTCCCTGATGTGCCTACAGGTGTAATAAATAATGGTATCTTAGCTCCAATTGTCGTACTGCTAGTTTATAAGTTTTAAACCTCTTGAGTTCAATTGCCAGAAGCTAGATAGTTGCACATGATGGGCCCCTAAATATTTTAACGATGCTTTGCAAGCATATTCTGCATTTTACAAATTTTTCCCCTTTCTATATGAAAAGCAAATCGTATGTTGTTACATCACCAATTTTTTGCCCTTTTCACCTCTTAAATGAGATGAACATGTGCCTGTGTACCGTTGGGAATAGAAGTAACTGTTGACTTTGATAATTTATACAAACCTTTGCAGGTAAAATAAGATGGCTCTAAAGATAAGAAAACAAAAATTGTCACAATAAAACATTTTACCCATTGCAATTGTAATGCGTTTGATCATATTTTGAGTATGTATTAAAATAAATGTCTAAACGTTTTGAATATGATTATTTTCAAGAATTGTAGTATATGGTTTCAAAAATTGATTTATTACCAGTGTGTTATTTGTATAAACAATTACGGGTATTATTTTCTCATTTTATTTTCAACGGGTCGACATGATAACAGGAGGTGAATAATTTGCCTCAGGCTTCATAAAAATAATGTATTGATGCACTGCTTTTCTGACCCCAATAACACGTTTTATTTTAAAAACAGAAAATCCATTTTCCTGTTTTTTGGCTTGATTTTCAGAAATTGAGACCTGTTGTTGGCAATTCAGAAATATGATACCTGATATGTATGTATATGATTAAGTCTAAAAGTTTGCATATTGTTTGAGTGGAAACACTCAATCTGTACAAAAACGTTGGAAAAAAGATCCAACTGAGTGGAACCACTCACTTGGACAAGCTGCACAATGCCATCGATGAGTGGGAACACTCATTCGGTACAAAATATCCAAAATGAGGCCCAGGTGAGTGAAACCACTCACTTAGATCTACTGCATGAAGGCTTGGTTGAGTGGAAACACTCGGCTAGCTGGCACAAAAATCCGAAATGGGGTCCACATGACGGAAAATACTCAAATGGGCCTGGTGTGGCTGCAGATGGAGAAAGATTAGAGTTGCTGGTGAGTGGAAAAACTCAGTTGATTCCGAATCGTGTCAAAAGCAGGGAAAACACTCACTTGAAATACCAGAGCAGTTTATTTTAATCCTATTTGAGTGAAACAACTCATACTTTTCAAGATGCCGTGAATAATTGAGGAAATGAATAAAGTGATATTCTAAAGGATTTTTTTCTTTTTAATGTTGAACGTATGACTGGTACCCTCTCATACAAAAACAGAGTTCGTATTTAGAGCCCTGGATTTTGAGCTTTAGAAGCGTTCGTCGTAAGCATATTGTCAGTTGGTGGGTCTGGACTATGGGGTCCCGGTACCAGTATATTGCAAGTTCATCAAATCATGGTGCTGGAAAGGGATGGATGGACAACTTGGGACAGTTCTCGAGTTACATCAAAATCACCGCCACTGATTCAGATTGGATTTTCATGCCTCGCTAGCTCTGTGATGTTCGATACACACATTCAATGCTGATAGTGAGACGCATGCATCTGTTAAGTCGTCCTGTCACCTACTTTGGCCCGTAGTCTATGCAGGCATAGTCATCTTCTGGTCATGGTAGGATCCATTAGAACCCATGAAAAAAATAGCTGAACATTTATGCCAAAGTTGTATGCTTTCATGAGTGAATTTTTACTTTCTCACATGGCCCGACACATGGATAACTACAGTACACGCCAAATCTTTCGATCTTCTGTGTGATACACCCAAGTTTGTTTGGGAATCCTCGACACAAAGCAAACTATACAGGATTTCAGGAAAGGGGGATCAGTGACTTAAAGAAAGCCCAAAACGAGAGTGCCACAGCGGGGGGGGGGGGGAGGATTAAAAAATAGATTCTCTGAGATGCATTTTCCTGGCATTTGAGACTGTATTTGAATAGGATAATTTGATTTCTCTGAGACACAAAATTCACTACATTTGGCCTCCCTGCTGCTGGGACGGGTGGATAAGCATACACATTTCACTTCATGGCAGTTGGTATACGTAATGATAATAGTTCTTACCTTTGGTCCATCCGTAGTTTCTTGGGACCTTGTCTGTTCAAGTTTTGGCTTCTTTATAAGAAAACGAAACGATCCATATTTTTTGCAAAAACCAATTATATTAAGCCAAACATTAAAGCAAGCAAACATGTCACTGTGTGGATGAGATCATTACGTGTCAAAGTTAGGTCATGACTCCATTCACATGCATTATTCAGAAGAGCAAGCCCGGTGGCTGCAGGGAGTATCTGGGCCGAATGACACTCAGTGACCCTTGCATTTAAAATTTGACCACGCCCAGGACACTGGCTGGGAAGTCAAGTGCTGCACCCATCTCCACATCTGGAAGTATTTTCACATGCAACTGCCCCTCTGGGCTACCTCTGCAGCACTTTCAAAGTGGTTGTATTGAAACATGCTGCATGCTAGCTACTGGGTTGTACAATTTCCTGATCTCAGTTTGCAACTAAAACTGAATATGTAAGCCTATGTACTTCTTTCTGGTCTTGTTAATGAGCCCCACGTCGTTTATCTTCTCTGTCTCCCTTTGCTCTTTTTTTTTGTGGACCCCCCCCCAAAAAAGGGGGTCTCCAGGACCCATCTGACTCCCCTCTAAATTTGCCCCTGGTATAGACTTTTGATCGCCAAAAATTCTTACATAATTGCCTTTGTCTCCTGGTGTTTAAAATATGCTTTTCAGCAAAATTGTCCTGAATTTGGTAAAACTCATCATGTTCTTTCCATTCAAAAACTGTTGGAAAGCCCTTGTCAGAAGACGAGAAAACTTGAAAGCCCTTTCTATACTACGCAAAGTCTGTGGTGTACGAAGGTGTCATTAAAAACGTAGCAAAGTGTATGTACTTAACCTCTGTCAAATACGACTGCACAGGACCAGCATTCCCATATTTTCTATTCAAGACGACAGTCCATTTGGGCTCCAATTGGCTCCCTTACTCAGGTTTGTGTCAAGCTTATTATGTGTGATACGTAAAGTCATAATCTCTACAGCCTTCATGAGTTTTCTTTCACCCATACCCCGCAATAAAAAAAAATCAAATGATCTGGGGGTGGGGGTGGGGGTGGGGGTGGGGTTGTGGTCCCCCATATAAAACCTACTTAACAGGTTCCGCAGTGGGATGCAGGAAAACAACCGAGACATAGCTAACATTTAAAGTGTGTGTGTCAACACACTCTTTTATTTCTGTCTTTCTTTCTTTCTTTCTTTCTTTCTTTCTTTCTTTCTTTCTTTCTTTCTTTCTTTCTTTCTTTCTTTCTTTCTCTCTTTCTTCCTTCCTTCCTTTCTTTCTTTCTTTCTTTCTTTCTGTCTGTCTGTCTGTCTGTCTTTCTTTATTTCTTTCCTTCTTTCTTTCTTCCTTCTTTGCCAGTGAATTTTTCCATCACTTTTCTCTGACACTATTTTACATAGAAACTCCAAACCTGGCAGGATTGTACTTCCATACAAAGAGTTTGACCTTTTTATGCACGGGAATGAAGATGCTTAAAATCATGCAAATAAGGGGCATTTGAAATTTAAAATCTTGAATATCCTCAAAAATATGATAGATAGCGATGTCATTCCAGCTTCTTTACCATTGCGCATCTCTTGAAGGTAAAACAAAAATTGTAGCAATTTAAATTATGCTAATTAGCAGCATTTTTAATTTTCAAACTTAAATATCTTCAGAACTTTTATAGATACAAATGTCAACTTCTATTAGGGGGTTGTTGAGCATTGTGCATGTAACGAATTAAAAACAAAAGTTGTAGCAATTTCAATCATGCTAAGTAGCACCACTAGAAATTTCAAATCGTCAATAACTTCAAAGTTATAATAGATAGAGATGCCAATCCAACTTCTACTCCTGTTTTATGGAATAGTTGTACATTGCCATACCAATATGCTTTGAAGACACACACACTTATTTGTTATGCAACAAATCATCTTTTCTAGTTTTGGACTTTTTTTCCAGTCCACAGATATAAATGAGCGCAAAGGCGAAGAAATACTGACAATGCGGCTGTAGCCCAATTTTTAAACATTCACTTAGGATAAACAATTGAGAACAAACCAGCAAAACGTTTTGGCTATGAGGTATGGCGCTCACCAGGGAGTGTTATAAGCTGGGTCAAAATGTGAAGCATGACAGTCTATAAAATGTTTACCACCATGTGATCAAATCAGCCGGCCACGCAACCTCCACTGTTAGGGTGGGGGTAAATGACCAAATGACCTCCCCCCACCTTGAGATAATAATTCCTGATGCAGATTTCTTGAATACATTCCCCACCTCCAGCCCATTCAATAAATCACAAAAGTGTGTATTTGCATTGTGATATGTGTCAGATAGAAGAAATAAGCAGTTATCAGGTCAGTTTTAAGTTATGTCCAATTCAACTCCATCGGCCATTGGTATACATTAGTCCCTCTATAGCTGTCACCAGACAGAAATGATTACCTACCACTTCAACAAAAAAGGACATATGGTCCCTCGTGACAGGTCAATCAGCATGGAAAGCAAAGGACTTCGAAATTTCTAAGACAGATCTGTCATGAGAGGGTGGTCTCACCACATCAGACAGAGGTCTTGTGACAGGGGCCAGTGTAAACTGGACACAGCAGAACATTTTCAAGCCATAAAGGAATTCTTACTTGCTATGAATTAACAGGAACGCTGTCTTGATGCCGACATTTGCATACGACTTCTCGGGTCACTCCATCCTCACAATGAGTATGGAGATCAGACACCCTCCACACCCTCCTGGGACCACTGCTTATTACCTTATCACTAAACAGTATAACACTGCTTACATGGACAGCTGGAGATTGTTATGACTGACTAAAATGCAACCGGACCCAGTGTAAGAATGCAGCAAAACCACTGGCTATATTTATATCACAGTGACACAGTAGAGGACGTTTCTCTGTGATCCAGCTGAAAGGACTAAAAAACAACAGGTACTCACCAAATCTGAAACAAAAACACATAACTTCAACAGAAGTACATGTTTTGCATGTGCGGAAGAATGAGTAAAACACAAACAGGTGTAGCACCTAATATACAGTTTATATCCCAGGGTATTCATTTAGTATCTCAATTGTCGAGTAATACCACTATGACAGGAACAAGATGCAAGAGCCAACTAGAAAAAGAAGATTTGCTTCAAAGAAAATCTGTCTGTGTGCCTTCAAAAGTTGTAAATTATAATTCCTACAACTTTTGTCCCGTAGTACTTCAAATTCCATTAAGCTGATGGCTGGATGAAAATTTCAAGGTACAAATGACCTTGACATTTAAAGGTCATATGTGAATTACAAAAGTATACAGTGTTACAATACCTACAATTTAAGCTCATGAACCAAATCATAGAGAAGTTGACCAAGTTTAGTACGGCAAGATGAAACTTTCAAAGGTCCAAATGACATTGACCTTTGACCTTTACAGGTTACCTGTCATTGCAAAAAACATGCAGTTTTGGAATATCTACAAGGTGAGCCCAACATGATTAAAATTGGATGAAAATTGACCAAGTCATGGCTGGAAAGTCTAGATTACCTTGACCTTTAATCCTTGGATGTCACAATAAGGACAAATTGGCAGTGTTACAATCGCTACAATTTGAGTCCAACTTGATTAAATTTGGATAAAAATTGAGCTATGGCTACATGAAAATTTTAAAGGTCGAAATGATCTTGATGTTTGAACTATATAGGTCACTTGTAAGTCACAAAAATGTGTAGTGCTACATAAGCTACAATTTAGAGTTTATTAGTAAATTACGAAAATATGCAGTGTTGGAATACCTACAATTGGGGTCCAACATTGTTAAAATTGGTTGAAAATTGACAGAGTAATGGCAAGTTGAAAATTTAAAGGTCCAAATGACCTTGATTTTTTACCTTTACAGGTTGCATGTAAATTACAAAAATGTGCAGTGGTACAAACATATTCATTAAATTAGGATTGGTTTTCTGCACCTATAATAATTTTGGAGATATTCAAGATTTAAATCTTTAAATGACCCTAATTTGCATAATTTTCAAAACCATTGAACTTTTTCACAAAAAACTCAATAATTCATGTATGGAAGTATAATCATGCCAAGTTTGGGGTTTCTGTTTCAAATGAAATGTGTGACAAATTTGCCTGGAAAGAAAAGAAAGGAAGGAAGGAAGGAGGGAAGGAAGGAAGGAAGGAAGGAAGGAAGGGAGAAAGAAAGAAAGAAAGAAAGAAAGAAAGAAAGAAACAAAGAAACAAAGAAAAAGATAGAAAGAAAAACAATATGTCTCTGATGGCACACAGACAAAAATAAAACTTAAATAACAGACCTTGGATGCATAATACAGTGAACTTGGTTCATACACTGTCTAGAAACACTTGGAAGTTCCATAAAAAATGGACTGTGACGGTCTGAAACTCACAGCTGGTCTTTTTAATGCTTGGAAAATCCCAAATTATCCTATAGCATTAGTTTTAAAATGGATTCCATTTTATTATTTTTCCTCGTCATGCCCCTTTCCTATTGGAGGAGGGGCATACAAAAATTGCTTATTTCATCCATCCGTGTATCCATGCGTCCCTGTCCGTCCATCCATCCGGAATTGTGTCTGGTGTATTATTCGCAGATACCTCAACTTAAATAAATGAAACTTTAAACATAGGTGAATCTTGACATAAGGGTGCATCATGCACAAAAATTATGTCGCTAGGTCAAGTATCTGGGTCACAGTAACAGATTCTTGTAAAATCGTGTCCAGATTATATATAACTCCTTACTTTATGTGACTTAGATTAATGAAACTTTACCCAGATGTATCTACACATAAAGGTGTGTCATGTACCGAAAGTAGGTCACCAGATAAAGTGTCTAGTTCACGGTGACAAAATCATGTAAAACTACATAACACTTCATGGCCAAGCTGTAATTCTGCTCTTATAGTTAGATCACTAAACCTTTACACACAGGTGCAACTACGCATAAGGGTGTGTCATGAGCCAAAAGTAGGTCGCTAGATCAAGTATCTGGATCATGGTGTCATATCATTGTAAAATCGTGCCAGAGATATAATTCTTTTATTATCTAACTAAGTTTTATGTAACTTCACAAACACACACACATGCATCTTGACAAACAAATGTGTCATGAAACAAAATTAGGTCACTAGGTCAAGATTCTGGGTATCCACTATGTGTGTCAGGGCTACAATTCGCTTGTCCTTCAACTTATAATGTTGAAACTTTTCACACACTGCATCTGGATATAAGGGTGTGTGATCTACCAGAAGTAGGTCAATAGGTCAAGTAATTGGATCACAGTTACATATTCTTGTAAAATCGTATCAGGGCAATAAATCCCTTACTATTTAACTTAATTTCACGAAACTTCACACATACAAGTATTTTGACCTGAAAGTATGTCATAAAACAATAGTAAGTCAGTAGGTCAAGTATCTGGGTCATGGTGATACATTATGTTAAACTACATTACACTTCATGTCCGGGTTATAATTCAGTTGTTCTTTGACTGAGAATCATGAAACTTTACACACATGTGTATCTGGACACAAGAGTGTGTGATACATAAAAGTAGGTCAGTATGTCAAGTATCTGTGTCACAGTGATAGCCTATTTTTATTGACTACAGTCATTCTAAAACGAGACCTGTGATTAGCAAGGTTATAAATGAGGCGAGGGGCATGGATCTAGCAATTTCTGGTTGCCTTTTAAATGTATTTATATATCAATAAACAGTATTTCAGACATAAGAGGAAATGATGTTTATAAATTATACAAATAATCCATTGATAATTTGATAGATGCACATAAAGATGAGATGAAAGGGAATTTTAATATCAAAATTTCTGAAGAGGACTCCCTTTGGAGGGTAACAATTCAGATAGTTTCAGAGATGTGTTTTTGGACTTGGATATTCAGGTGACTAATGACAGGTGTTGTATTAAAGTCTATCACAAAATAGATGATTTAACTTTGAAGTGGTTAATTATCCTTTCCCGGACAGTAATATTTCGGGAACTATTGGATATAATACGTTTTTGTCACAGATTTTGAGATTTGGTCGTATTTGTTCTAAATTTGAGGATTTTGCATCTAGAACCAAATTTATTTACAATAAACTTGAGTCAAGAGGATTCAAAGATGTACTTTTGATCAAATATTTCTACAAATTTTGCTGTAAATATCCCGTGATGGTTAGAAAGTTTGGCTTCAATAATTTTAGAGATTTTGGACTTGCCTGTTTTGCTACTTAATTTTATCTTTTGGCATCATTCTGTTTTAATGTTCACCTTTCAGACATTTTAGGCTAGCTTCTTTTCTGTTAGGTCAAACCCCCAGGGGCTATAGGTAGCAAGCAGCTACTGACGACAGTGACAAGCTTACTTAATTGTGCTTGATATCAGGTTAGGAAATATTACATTTTCATCGCATTCTCTTGACTTAAATACAAATGGCTTTCATTCTTTTCTGACTTGCCCTATAATTTAGCTGTTAATATCCAAAGATTATTAGAAAGTTTGGCTACAATAATTTACAGTTTTTAGACTTGTCTGTTTTGTTACTTAACTTTATCTTTGGCATCATTCTGCTTTAATGTTCACCTTTCAGACATTTTAGGCTAGCTTGTTTTCTGTTAGGTCAAACCCTCAGGGGCTCTAGGTAGCAAGCAGCTACTGACGACAGTTACAAGCTTGCCTAATTGTACTCAAAATCCTGTTAAGAAAAATTGTTTTGATAACATGATTTTTGACATAAATGCTAATGACTTTCATTCTTTTCTGACATGCCTAAATGCACATTTACTCAAAATTGACAGTATTTTCTCAAATGTCACAAACCTGACACATTAAGTTGATACATTGACTCAGAGTTGGCAGTTAAATAGAGCTTAATTGTTTGTGGGGTAGGTGTCATCACAGAGTTTGTTTTACATTTCTGGTGCAGGATGTCCATTGTTGCAGTCCTTGTTGGGATTTCCCTTGGTTTGTACAGGTGGTCTAGTAGCAACTGTTTATTTTACTATCGCTTGGACTGAATATAATGCCCCAGCTTGTTTCCACTTCAGTTATACACTGGCGGGTGGTTTAACTAGGATAAGCTGTCCAGCCAGAAAGGGCTCATATTGGTTCAGGGGTAAGTCAAATTGTTCTTATCTGAACTTGTACTATACAAATTTAATAATTATGGTTTGTTTGCCAGGTGTTCTTCTTTCATAATGAAGCTCTGCATTTATAAGCAAAACTTCACGTATTTAGCTAATTCATCATTTGCCAGGTTCTTATTTATTCTTTATTATGTGGGTTGTCTTTGCTGAATATTTAGCCTAGACAAGGAGCCGCTACTCAGAGAGACATGTACGGGTAAAAGGCTCCGAAACATGTTGAGTAGTTACCTGCTGAAGACCCTTTAATTTATTTGGGCTGATACAGCCTCTGTCAAAATTTTACAGAGGAACGTGTGCAATATAGACAATAGTAATTCCATATGTATACAGGTTAGACAGGGACAGGTTAGCTTATGGAGAGTAAAGAGTTCGAACTGCAGAATAGGATATTGACTACTAGGAAGTGGTTCTGGGCAAAAAGACACAAATACAATACGATGTTTTGCTGGTTTGCACATAACCTATTCACTAAAGTTAATAATCCTGAGCAAAAGGGGGATGGGGGATGGGCACTTGTGTTTTTGTTTATCACATAAAGTGTCCATCCAGACACCAGTGGCTTTTTTAATCGTAATTCTTGGTCAGTTGTGTGTAAAGTACAAGTAATATTCTTGAAGTTATGGATTAGTAAGCCATGACAGTGCGACCACATACTTTTGTGATCCTGACAACAGAAGGATTAATTGTATGGGCTGGGGCTGGAGAATGGGTTCAAGAAATCTGCAGCAGGAATTAATATCTCATGGCAAATCCCCGCTCCCCCCCCCCCCCCCATGGTAAAGGTTGTGTGGGCACATGGTAGCAAACATGCCTACAAGACAGTCACACTTCACATTTGACCCGGCTTATAAGACTCCCTGATGAGGACCAAATTTTACAGCCAAATATTTTTGCTGGTTTGTTCTCATGCAATTGTTTATCCTGGGTGAATGTCTGAAAATTCAGCTACATCCATCTGGTCAGTATTTCTTTGCTTTTGTGCTCATTTATATCTGTGGACTGGGGAAAACATGTCCAAAAATGTCAAATATGTCTTTCCAGTTTTCCTGAATCCCACTACAATGTCTGTTATGTAGTTTTCGTGAACAAAAATAATGATCGAAATGACAGATAGTCATTTGATTTTTTTTTTGTGAGGCATGGGTGAGAGAAACCTCATGCAGTGTGCAGCGGTAATGACTTCCTGTATCATACATATTAAGCTGCATAAAATCCTAAGTAGGGGTGCCAAATTGGAACCAAAATGGACTGTTGTCTTGAATGGAAAATACAGTAATGCTGGTCTTGTGCAATCGTATTTGACAGATACCACTACATGCTTGCACTTTCCGAAGTTTTTAATGGCACTTTCGTAGACCACAGACTATGCGTAGTAAAGTAAATGCTTTTATGTATTCTCATCATCTAAGAAGGGTTTTCCAACAGTTTTTGAATGGAAAGAATCTGATGGGTTTTAGCTCATTTAGGGCAATTTTACTGAAAAGGATACTTTAAATATCAGGAGAAAATGGCATTTCTGTAAGATCAAAAGTCTATAGTTTGCGCTGTGTTGAGGTTCCAGAAACAAGGTTGGGTGTATCGCACGGAAGAAATATTTGGCATGTTTGTATCCCTGTGTTGGTCCATGTCAGCAAGTAAAACTTCACTCATGAGAGTATAGAGCTTTGGCACAAATGTTTACGCATTTTGTCATGGGTTCTAATGAATGGACGCTAACAGGGCGCGGAAGATGACTCAGGGCCAAATTGGTCACCCTCCTCCCTTCCTGCGCCATGATTTGATGAACTGGCAATCTTCCAAAACCTCAAAATCCAGGGCTCAAAATACGAACTCTGTTTTTGTATACGAGGGTAACGTTCAACATTTAAAAAAAATACAATATCATTTTATTCATTTCAATTTTTCATGACACGTTGAAAAGGGTGAGTGGTTTTACTCTAATAAGATTAAAAACAAACAGCTCTGGTCTTTCAAGTGAGTGTTTTCCCTCCTTTTGACATGATTTGGGTTCAACTGAGTGTCTCCACTCACTGGTCACCTTAAGCTTTCATGCAGCCACACAAGGCCGATATGAGTGTTTTCCCTCGCGTGGGCCCTGCTTCGAATCTTTAGTGCCAGGTAGCCGAGTGTTTCCACTCACCAAAGCCTTCATGTAGCTAGTCTGAGTGAGTGGTTCCTCTCATTTGGACCTCATTTTGGATATTTTGTACCGAATGAGTGTTCCCACTCATCGATGGCATTGTGCAGCAGGTCCAAACTGAGTGGTTCCACTCAGTTGGGACCTTTTTTGCAAGGTTTTGTACAGAATGAGTGTTTCCATTCATACAAAATGCAGATTTGTGGACCTAATAGGTATCAGAATCCTGAATTCGCGGCAACAGGTTCTAAATTTCTGTAATTTCATCCAGAAAACAGAAAAAATGGATTTTCTGTTTTTAAAACAAATTGTGTTCAATGTAAAAAAAGTCATTAATATCTGCATTCTAAACCCTCTACAAGTAGGTTCTGAACAGTGTCAATGCTCATTCCATATCTTTTCTAACCCTTTCATTTTTCTCATTCACCCACTTTAGCCCATTATGGACATATCAGACATTCAAACTAAAAGCTTAGAATAAAAAAATGAAGGGCAAGAAAATGGAAAATATGAAAATATCTTATACATTTATCTGATGAATGCATGATTCCTTTCAAGCAGAATTTTAAAACTTCTTTCATATTGAGAGTTGCTCAAGATACAATTGTGAATGAAACTCCATGAGGTGTCTACTAGTGTAACATATCCAATTGTAGTATTGCTACTATATAAGTTTTATGTGTCTTGAGTTCAACTTCCAGTAGCTAGATAAATGCAGATAATGGTCATCAATATTTTTAAATAAAGCTTAGCAAGCATATTTTGAATTTTACATAGTTTTTTCCACTTTCAACATGAAAATGCAGTTTGGTGACTCTCTTTCCATCGAGAGAAGCACAAGAATATAATTGGCTCTTTTAATTTACTTAACTAGAATGTTCAAGTCGAGTAATGTGAACTTCTATTCCCTATTTTAAACTCAGTCTATGTACTTTCTGCGAGAACTTATCTTTTGAATGTGGAAATTATGTGCCAGATTGTATGTTTTGTTATGTCACCACCATTTTTTGTCACCAACATTTTGCCGTCTTAACCTCTAAAATGAGACAAACATGTACCTATGTACCCTTGGGAATAGAAGTAACTATTGACTTTGATAACTTTTACAAGTCTTTGAAGGTAAAATAAGATAGCTAAAAGCTAGGAAAGCAAAAATAGATATAATAAAGCATTTTACCCATTCCAATCATTATGCGTTTAGTTCATATTTTGAATATCTATCAAAATAAAAGTCTTAAAGTTTTGAATATGCTTATTTTCAAGGATTGTACTATATGTTTTCAAAAATTGAGTTATTGCCAATGTGTTATTTGTATTAACAATTACGGGTATTTTTTTCCCATTTCATCGGCTCGACATGATAACAGAGGATGAGTAATTTGCCTCGGGCTTCATAAAAATAATGTATTTATGCACTGCTTCTCTGATGCCAATGTAAAAAAGTCATTAATATCTGCATTCTAACCCCTCTACAAATAGGTTCTGAACATTGTCAATGCACATTCAATATTTGTTCTAACCTTTTCATTTTTCTCACTCACCCCACTTTAGCCCATTATGGACATACGAGACATTCACACTTAAAGCTTAGAAAAAAATGAAGGGCAAGAAAATGGAAAATACGAAAATGTCTTACACCTTTATCTGAACAAGGCATGATTCCTTTCCAGCAGAATTTTAAAACTTCTTTCATATGGAGAGTAACTCAAGATACAATTGTGAATGAAATTCCATGAGGTGTCTATTAGTGTAATATATAATTTTTCTTTCGCTCCAAGTGTAGTATATAAGTTTTATGTGTCTTGAGTTCAACTTCCAGTATCTAGATGAATGCAGATGATGGTCATCAACATTTCTAAATGAGGCATAGCAAGCATATTTTGAATTTTACAGAATTTTACTCACTTTCAATATAAAGTGCAGTTTGGTGACTCTCTTTCCATCGAAAGGAGCACAAGAATATAAATGGCTCTTTTAATTTACTTAGCTAGAATGTTCAAGTCGGGCAATGTGAACTTCTATTCCCTATTTTAGCCTCAGTCTATGTACTTTCTGCGAGAACTTAACTTTTGAATGTGGACATGTTGTAAGCCAGATTGTGTGTGTTGTTATGTCACCAATTTTTTGCCGTCTTCACCTCTAAAATGAAACAAACACGTTCCTGTGTACCCTTGAGAATAGAAGTAACTATTGACATTGATAACTTTTACAAGTCTTTGAAGGTAAAATAAGATGGCTCTAAAGATGGGAAAGCAAAAATAGATACAATAAAGCATTTTACCCATTCCAATCATTATGCGTTTAGTTCATATTTTGAATATCTATCAAAATAAAAGTCTTAAAGTTTTGAATATGCTTATTTCTAAGAATTGTAGTATATGTTTTCGAAAATTGAGCTATTACCAATGTGTAATTTGTATTAAAATTACGGGTATTATTTTCCCATTTCATTTTCATCGGCTCGACATGATAACAGAGGGTGAGTAATTTGCCTCGGGCTTTATAAAGATAATGTATTTATGCACTGCTTCTCTGATGCCAATGTAAAAAAGTCATTAATATCTGCATTCTAACCCCTCTAGAAATAGGTTCTGAACATTGTCAATGCACATTCAATATCTGTTCTAACCCTTTCATTTTTCTCACTCACCCCACTTTAGCCCATTATGGACATTTAAGACATTCAAACTTAAAGTTTAGAATAGAAAAATGAAGGGCAAGAAAATGGAAAGTACGAAAATGTCCTATACATTTATCTGAACAATGCATAATTCTTTTCAAACAGAATTTTAAAACTTCTTTCATATCCAGCGTTACTCAAGATACAATTGTGAATGAAATTCCATGAGATGTCTCCTAGTGTAATATATAATGTTTTTTTTCGCTGCAATTGTAATATTGCCAGTTTATTAGTTTTACATATCTTGAGTTCAATTGCCTGTGGCTATGTTAATGCAGATGATAGGCATCAATTTTTAATGAAGCTTAACAAGCATATTTTTTTAGGTGTCTACTAGTATAATAAATAGTGGTATTCTAACTCCAATAGTAGTATCCCTGGTATATAAGTTTTATATGTCTTGAGTTCAACTACCAGGAGCTGGATAATTGCACATGATGGGCCCCAAAATATTTTAATGATGCTTCGCAAGCATAATCTGAATTTTACAAAGTTTTTTTCCCATTTCTATATTAAAAAATTGTATGTTGTTATGTGACCAATATATTGCCCTTTTCACCTCTTAAAGGAGGTGAATATGTACCTGTGTACCATTGGGAATAGAAGTAACTGTTGACATTGATAATTTAAACAAACCCTTCAAGGTAAGAAAATATGGCTCTAAACATAAGAAAACAAAAATTGTTACATAAAACATTTTACCCATTGCAATTGTAATGCGTTTGATCATATTTTGAATGTGTATTAAGAAAAATGTCTAAATGTTTTGAGTATGATTATTTTCAAGAATTTTACTATATGTTTTCAAACATTGAATTATTACCAGTGTGTTATTTGTATTGACAATTACGTGAATTATTTTCTCATTTCATTTTCAACGGGTCGACATGAAAACAGGAGGTGAGTAAATTGAATGTGGACATGTTTGTTGGACAGTTATATGATAGATTGTATGATGTTATGTTACCAATATTTTGCCCTCTTCATCTCTAAAAAGAGATGAACATGTACCTGTGTACCATTGGGAATAGAAGTAAATATTGACTTTGATAACTAGTATAAAACTTTGAAAGTAAAATAAAATGGCTCTAAAGATAGGAAAACAAAAATTATTACATAAAAGCATTTTACACGTTGTTATCGTTATGCGTTTAGTTCATATTTTGAGTCTGTATTAAGAAAAATGTCTAAATGTTTCGAAAATTCTTATTTTCAAAAATTGTGTAACATGTTTTCAAAACTTCAGTTTTGACCACTGTGTTATTTGTATTGACAATTACGGGTATTGTTTTCTCATTTCCTTTTTAATGGGTCGACATAACAGCTGGTGAGTAATTTGCGATAAGCTTCATAAAAGTAATATATTTATACACCACTTCTCTGATGCCAATGTGAAAAGGTTTTTAATATCTGCATTCTAACCCCTGTATAACTAGGTTCTGAACATTGTCTTTGGACATTCAAGATCTGTTTTTACCCTTTCAACTTTCTTATTCACCCAAGTTAAGGCCATTGTGTACATGTGAGACATTCAGACTTCATGTTATGAATAAAAACTACAGTGCCAAAAAAAATAATTTACGAAAATGTCACATGCATTTATCTGATGAATGCATGATTCTTTCCAAGGAGAATTTTAAAACTTATTTAACACCCAGAGTTACTCAACATACAATTTTGAATGAAAATCCCTCAGGTATCTACTAGTTTAATAAATAATGGTATATTAGCCCCAATTGTAACATTCCTAGTATATAAATTTTACATGTCTTGAGTTCTGCTGCCAGTAGCAAGATAAATGCATATCATGGGCAATATTTTTTTAAAAATAAAGCTCAGCAAGCATATTTTGAATTTTAGAGAGCTTTTTCCTCTTGCTATATAAAAAGCAGTGACATTCCTTGCATTGAAAGAAGCAAAAGAATATAAATGGCTGTTTTAATCTACTAAACAAAAATGTTCAAGTCAAGTATTGTGAACTTCTATTCCCTATTTTAGCCTGAGTCTATGTGCTTTCTTTGAGAACTTATCTTTTGAATGTGGACATGTTTGTCCAACGGTTATATTACAGATTGTATGTTCTTATGTCCCCAATACTTTGCCCTCTTCACCCCTAAAATAAGTGAAACGTGTAACAATGTACCCTTGGGAATAGAAGTAACTGTTGACCTTGATAACTCATACTTGTCTTTCAAGGTAAAATAAGATAGCTCTAAACATAGGAAAAGAAAAATTGTTACAATGAAGCATATTACCCATTGTAATCATAATGGGTTTAGTTCATATTTTGAGTATGTATTAAGATGAATGTCAGAATGGTTTGAATATGCTTATTTTCAAGATTTGTACTATATCTTTTCAAAAATTGAGTTATTCCCAGTGTGGTATTTGTATTTTAAATTACGGGTATTGTTTTCTCATTTCATTTTCAACGCATCGACATGATAACAGAAGGTGAGTATTTTGCCTAAAGCTTTATACAAGCAAATACTTTGTACACTGCTTCTCTTATGCCAATGTGAAAAAGTCATGGATATCTACATTCTAATCTCTACAACTGGGTTCTGAACATTGTCAATGCACCTTCAATATCTGTTAATACTTAGAATAAATACTGATGTGCAAAACGATAAAAGGATGCGAAAATTTTTTATACATTTATCTTATGAATACATGTCTCTCATCAAGCAGTATTTTCCAACTTGTTTCATACCTAGAGTTACTGAAGATACAATTGTGATTAAAAGTCCATGAGTTGTGTACTATTTTAATAGATAATGGTGTTTTAGCTCCAATTCCAGTATTGCTAACATATAAGTTTCATATGTTTTGAGTTCAACTGCCAGTATCTAGATAAATGCAGATGATGGACCCCAAAATATTTTAATAAAGCTTAGCAAGCATATCTTGAATTTTATATAGTTTTTTTTTTCCTTTTATAGTTTTTTTTTTCCTTTTTATATCAAAAGCAGTTTGTTGGCTCTCCTTAACGGATCTTTCAATCAACTAAACGAAAACATTCAACTCGAATAATGTGAACTTCTATTCCCCGTTTTACTTCAGTCTGTGTACTTTCTTTATGTTTACTATATGTTTTCAAAAATTGAGTTATTACCAGTGTGTTAGTTGTATTTACATTTACGATTGTGTCATTTATATCTACAATTACGGGTATTGTTTTTTCATTGCATTTTCGATGGTTCGACATGATAACAGACTGTAAGTATTTTGCCTGAAACTTTAAACAAGTAATGGTTTTATACACTGCTTCTCTGATGACAATGTGAAAAAAGTCATTAATATCTACACTCTCACTCGTCTACAGTCTAGTTTTGATCTTGATGCTTACAATGAAAACTGATCTGAAAAAAAAACCACAATGATATTTCCAAAAATGTTTACTATAATCATCAGATGAATGCATGATTCTCATCAAGCAGCATTTTCAGACTTGTTTCATAACCAGGGTTACCCGAGATACAATCCTGATGGAAAATCCCTGAGGTGTCTACTAGTGCAATAAATAATGATATTTTAGACCCAATTGTAGTATTGCTAATAGATAAGCTTTTATATGACTCCTTTAATCTAATAAACTAGAAAATTCAAGTCAAGTAATGTGAAGTTCTTTTCCCTTTTTAAGCATCAGTCTGTGTACTATCTTTGAGAACTTATATTTTGAACATGGACATGTTCGTCGGATGGTTATATGACAGATTGTATCTTACTATGTCACCAATATTTTGCCCTCTTCATCTCTAAAATATAATGAACCTGTGCCTGAGTACCCCTGGGAATAGAAGTAAATGTTGACTTTGATAACTTATACAAATCTTTGAAGGTAAAAAGAGATGACTCTAAAGATAGGAAAACAAAAATTGTTACATAAAGCATTTTACCCATTGTAATTGTAATGCGTTTAGTTCATATTTTGAGTATGTATTAAGAAAATGTTCAAATGTTTTGAAAATGCATATTTTCAAGAATTGTTTAATATATCTTCAAAATTGAGTTGTTACCTGTGTGTCATTTGTATTGACGATTACGGGTATTGTCTTCTCATTTCATTTTCAATGGGTCGACATGATAACAGCTGCTGAGTAATTTGCCATACGCTTCATACAAGTAATGTATTTATACACCAATTTTCTCATGCCAATGTGAAAAAGTCAGTAATATCTGCATTCTAACCCCTCTAAAACTAGCTTCTGAACATTGGCAATGAACATGCAATATCTGTTCGAACGCTTTCAGATTTCTTATTCGCCCAACTTAAGGCCATTATGTATATTCGAGACATTCAGATATGGTGCTTAGAATAAAAACGGAAGTGGAAAACGAAAAAAAAAACAAATGCGACAATGTTTCATACAATTATGTGTTGAATGGATGATTCTCATCAAGCAGTATTTTCAAACTTATTTCATACCTAGAGTTACTGAAGATACAATCGTGATTAAAATTCAACGAGGTGTCTAGTATTTTAATAAATAATGGTATTTTAGCTCCAATTGCAGTTTTGCTAATATGTAAGTTATATATGTTTTGAGTTCAACTGTCAATTGCTAGATAAATGCGGATGATGGGCCCCAATATATTTTGATAAAGCTTAGCAAGCATATCTTGAATTTTACAGAGGTTTTTTTTCTCTTTTTATATAAAAAGCTGTTTGCTTGATCTCCTTGCATCTAAAGAAAAAGACAAACTATGAATGACTCTTTCAATCTATTAAACTAGAGCATTTAATTCGACTACTGTGATCTTCTATTCCCTTTTTTAGCCTCAGACTGTGTACCATCTTTGACAAAGTATCTTTTGAATGTGGATATGTTTGTTGGATAGTTATATGACAGATTGTATGATGTTATGTTACCAATATTTTGCCCTCTTCATCTCTAAAACGAAATGAACATGTACCTGTGTACCATTGGTAATAGACGTATATGTTGACTTTGATTACTTATATAAAACTTTGAAAGTAAAATTAAATGGTTCTAAAGATAGGAAAACAAAAATTATTAAATAAAAGCATTTTACCCATTGTAATGGTTATGCGTTCAGTTCATGTTTTCATAATGTATTAAGAAAAATGTCCAAATGTATCGAAAATATTTATTTTCAAGCATTGTTTAATAAGTTTTCAAAACTTGAGTAATGACCACTGTGTTATTTGTATTGACAATTACGGGTATTGTTTTCTCATTTCATTTTCAATGGGTCGACATGATAACAGCTGGTGAGTAATTTGCTATAAACTGCATAAAGGTAATGTATTGATACACCGTTTCTCTGATGCCAATGTGAAAAAGTGATGAATATCTGTATGTCTATATGAGACATTCACCTTGATGCTTAGAATAAACACTGAAATGCAAAACGATAAAAAGGCGAAAATGTTTGATACATTTATCTGATGAATGCATGATTCTGATAAAACAATATTTTAAAACTTATTCAATACCTGGAGTTACTGAAGACACAATACCGATTATAATTTCATTAGATGTTTACTATTTTAATGAATAATGGTATTTTAGCTCCAATTGCACTATTGCTAATATATAAGTTTTATATGTTTTGAGTCTAACTGCCAGTAGCTAGATAAATGAGGATCATGGGCCCCAATATATTTTAATATAGCCTAGCAAGCATATCTTGAATTTTACAGAGTTTTTCCCCCTTTTTACATAAAAAGCAGTTTGGTGGCTCTCCTTGCATCTGAAGAAAAACAGAAAATATAAATGATTCTTTCAACCTACTAAGGTAGAATATTAAAGTCGAGTAATATGAACTTCTATTCCCTATTTTAGCCTCAGGCAAGCACTATCTTTCACAACTTATCTTTTGAATATGGATATGTTTGTTGGAAAGTTATAAGAAAGATTGTATTATGTTATGTTACCAATATTTTGACCTGTTCATCTCTTAAAAGCGATGAACATGTACCTGTGTACCATTGGGAAAAAAAGTAAATGTTGACTTTGATAACTTGTATAAAACTTTGAATGTAAAATAAAATGGCTCTAAAGATAGGAAAACAAAAAATTATTACATAAAAGCATTTTACCCATTTTAATCATAATGTGTTTATTTCATATTTTGAGTATGTATTAAGACAAATGTCCAAATGTTTCGAAAATGCTTAATTTCAAGAATTGTTTAATATATTTTCAAAACTTGAGTTGTTACCTGTGTGTTATTTGTATTGACAATTACTGGTATTGTTTTTTTCATTTCATTTTCAATGGGTCGACATGATAACAGCGGGTGAGTAATTTGCTATAAGCCTTATAAAAGTAATGTATTGGTACACCGTTTCTCTGATGCCAATATGAAAAAGTCATGAAAACTGTATGTATTTATGAGACATTCACCTTGATGCTTAGAATCAACAGTGAAGTGCAAAACGATACAAAAGTGAAAATGTTTGATACACTTATCTGATGAATGCATGATTCTCATCAAACGATATTTTCAAACTTATTTCATACCTGGAGTTACTGATGATTCAATAGCGATTAACATTTCATGACATGTCTACTATTCTAATAAATAATGGTATTTTATCTCCAATTGCAGTGTTGCTAATATATAAGTTTTACATGTTTTGAGTCTAACTGCTATTAGCTAGATAAATGTGGATCATGGGCCCCAATATATTTTTATAAAGCCTAGCAAGCATATCTTGAATTTTACACAGTTTTTTCCCCTTTTTGTATAAAAAGCAGTTTGGTTGCTCTCCTTGCATCTGAAGAAATAAAGAAAATATAAATGACTCTTTCAATCTACTAAGCTACAACATTAAAGTCGAGTAATATGAACTTCTATTCCCTATTTTAGCCTCAGTGTGTGCAGTATCTTTCACAACTTATCTTTTGAATATGGATATGTTTGTTGGAAAGTTATAAGAAAGATTGTATGATGTTATATTACCAATATTTTGCCCTCTTCATCTCTAAAAACAGATGAACATGTACCTGTGTACCATTGGGAATAGAAGTAAATGTTGACTTTGATAACTTGTATAAAACTTTGAAAGTAAAATAAAATGGCTCTAAAGATAGGAAAACAAAAATTATTACATAAAAGCATTTTATCCATTTTAATCATAATGCGTTTAGTTCATATTTTGAGTATATATTAATACAAATGTCCAAATGTTTCGAAAATGCTTAATTTCAAGAATTGTTTAATATATTTTCAAAACTTGAGTAGTTACCTGTGTGTTATTTGTAATGACAATTACTGGTATTGTTTTTTCATTTCATTTTCAATGGGTCGACATGATAACAGCGGGTGAGTAATTTGCTATAAGCCTTATAAAAGTAATGTATTGATACACCGTTTCTCTGACGCCAATGTGAAAAAGTCATGAAAACTGTATGTATTTATGAGACATTCACCTTGATGCTTAGAATCAATAGTGAAGTGCAAAACGATACAAAAGTGAAAATGTTTGATACATTTATCTGATGAGTGCATGATTCTCATCAAACGGTATTTTCAAACTTATTTCATACCTGGAGTTACTGATGATTCAATAGCGATTAACATTTCATGACATGTCTACTATTCTAATAAATAATGGTATTTTATCTCCAATTGCAGTATTGCTAATATATAAGTTTTACATGTTTTGAGTCTAACTGCTATTAGCTAGATAAATGTGGATCATGGGCCCCAATATATTTTTATAAAGCCTAGCAAGCATATCTTGAATTTTACACAGTTTTTTCCCCTTTTTGTATAAAAAGCAGTTTGGTGGCTCTCCTTGCATCTGAAGAAATAAAGAAAATATAAATGACTCTTTCAATCTGCTAAGCTACAACACTAAAGTCGAGTAATATGAACTTCTATTCCCTATTTTAGCCTCAGTGTGTGCAGTATCTTTCACAACTTATCTTTTGAATATGGATATGTTTGTTGGAAAGTTATAAGAAAGATTGTATGATGTTATATTACCAATATTTTGCCCTCTTCATCTCTAAAAACAGATGAACATGTACCTGTGTACCATTGGGAATACAAGTAAATGTTGACTTTGATCACTTGTATAAAACTTTGAAAGTAAAATAAAATGGCTCTAAAGATAGGAAAACAAAAATTGTTACATAAAAGCATTTTATCCATTTTAATCATAATGCGTTTAGTTCATATTTTGAGTATATATTAATACAAATGTCCAAATGTTTCGAAAATGCTTCTTTTCAAGAATTGTTTAATATATTTTCAAAACTTGAGTGGTTACCTGTGTGTGATTTGTAATGACAATTTCGGGTATTGTTTTCTCATTTCATTTCTAAATGGGTCGACATGATAACAGTGGGTGAGTAATTTGCTTTATAAGCTTCATAAAAGAAAAAAAAGGAAATATCAATAACTCGTTCAATCTACTAAACTACAACATTAAAGTGGAGTAATATGAACTTCTATTCCCTATTTTAGCCTCAGTGTGTGCACTATCTTTCACAACTTATCATTTGAATATGGATTTGTTTGTTCGAAAGTTATCTCAAAGATTGTATGATATTATGTTACCAATATTTTGCCCTCTTCCTCTTTAAAAACAGATGAACATATGCCTGTGTACCATTGGGAATAGAAGTAAATGTGACTATGATAACTTGTATAAACCTTTGAAAGTAAAATGAAATGGCCCTAAAAGATAGAAAAACAAAAATTGTGATACAAAAGTATTTTACCCATTTTAATCATAATGTGTTTAGTTCATATTTTGAGTATGTATTAAGACAAATGTCCAAATGTTTCGAAAATGCTTTTATTGAAGAATTGTTTAATATATTTTGAAAACTTGAGTTGTTGCCACTATGTTATTTGTATTGACAACTGCTTGTATTTTTTTTCTCATTTCATTTTCAATGGGTCGACATGATAACAGCTGGTGAGTAATTTGCTATAAACTTCATAAAAGTAGTGTATTGATACACCGTTTCTCTGATGCCAATGTGAAAAAGTCATAAATATCTGTATGTATATATGAGACATTCACCTTGATGCTTTGAATAAACAGTGAAGTGGAAACGATACAAAAGTGAAAATGTTTCATACCTTTATCTGATGAATGCATGATTCTCACCAAACCGTATTTTCAAACTTATGTCATACCTGGAATAACTGAATATACAATAGCAATTAAAATTTTATTTGATGTCTACAATTTTTTAAAATAAATAATGGTATTCTATCTCCAATTGCAGTATTGCTATTATATAAGTTTTATATGTTTTGGGTCAAACTGCTTGTAGCTAGATAAATGTGGATCATGGGCCCCAATATATTTGAATAAAACTTAACAAGCATATATTGAATTTTACAGAGTTTTTCCCCTTTCTGTATAAAAATCAGTTTGGTGGCTCTCCTTGCATCTGAAGAAAAAAAAGAAAATATCAATAACTCGTTCAATCTAATAAACTACGATATTAAAGTCGAATAATGTGAACTTCTATTCCCTATTTTAGCCTCAGTTTGGAAAGTTATAAGACAGATTGTATGATGTTATGTTACCAATATTTTGCCCTGTTCATCTCTTAAAAGAGATGAACATGTACCTGTGTACCATTGGGAATAGCAGTAAATGTAGACTATGATAACTTGTATATAACTTTGAAAGTAAAATAAAATGGCTCTAAAGATAGGAAAACAAAAATTATTACATAAAAGCATTTTACCCATTTTAATCAAAATGTGTTTAGTTCATATTTTGAGTATGTATTAAGACAAATGTCCAAATGTTTCGAAAATGCTTATTTTCAAGAATTGTTTAATATATTTTCAAAGCTTGAGTTGTTGCCACTGTGTTATTTGTATTGCCAATTACGGGTATTGTTTTCTCATTTCATTTTCAATGGATCGACATGATAACAGGAGGTGAGTAATTTGCTATAAGCTTCATAAAAGTAATTTATTGATACACCGTTTCTCTGACGCCAATGATATGAAAACAAAAAGTTTTACATGAAGGCATTTTACACATTTTAATCATAATGTCTTTAGTTCATATTTTGAGTATGTATTAAGACAAATGTCCAAATGTTTCAAAATGTTTATTTTCAAGAATTGTATAATCTGTTTACAAAACTTGAGTTATGACCTGTGTGTTATTTGTATTGACATTACTGGTATTGTTTTCTGATTTCATTTTCAATGGGTCGACATGATAACAGGATGTGAGTAATTTGCCATAAGCTTCATAAAAGTAATGTATTGATACACCGTTTCTCTGATACCAATGTGAAAAAGTCATGAATATCTGTATGTCTATATGAGACATTCACCTTGATGCTTAGAATAAACACTGTAATGTAAAACGATACAAAAATGAAAATGTTTCATAAATTTATCTGATGAATGCATGATTCTGATAAAACAATATTTTCAAACTTATTTCATACCTGGAATTACTGAAGATACAATAGCGATTATAAATTTATGAGATGTCTACTATTTTAATGAATAATGGTATTTTAGCTACAATTGCACTAATGCTAATATATAAGCTTTGTATGTTTTGAGTCTAACTGCCAGTAGCTAGATAAATGCGGATCATGGGCTCCAATATATTTTAATAAAGCCTAGCAAGCATATCTTGAATTTTACGGAGTTTTTTCCCCTTTTTATATAAAAAGCAGTTTGGTGGCTCTCCTTGCATCTGAAGAAAAAACGAAAATATAAATGATTCTTTCAATCTACTAAGCTAAAACACTAAAGTTTACTCATATGAACTTCTATTCCCTATTTTAGCCTCAGTGTGTGCACTATCTTTCACAACTTATCTTTTGAATATGGATATGTTTGTTGGAAAGTTATAAGAAAGATTGTATGATGTTATGTTACCAATATTTTGCCCTCTTCATCTCTAAAAAGAGATGAACACATACCTGTGTACCATTGGGAATAGAAGTAAATGTTGACTTTGATAACTTGTATAAAACTTTGAAAGTAAAATAAAATGGCTCTAAAGATAGGAAAACAAAAAGTTTTACATAAAGGCATTTTACCTATTTTAATCATAATGTGTTTAGTTCATATTTTGAGCCTGTATTAAGACAAATGTCCAAATGTTTTGAAAATGCTTATATTGAAGAATTGTTTAATATATTTTCAAAACTTGAGTTTTTGCCACTGTGTTATTTGTATTGACAACTACGGGTATTGTTTTCTCATTTCATTTTCAATGGGTCGACATGATCACAGCGGGTGAGTAATTTGCTATAAGCTTCATAAAAATAATGTATTGATACACCGTTTCTCTGACGCCAATGTGAAAAATTCATGAAAATCTATATGTATATATGAGACATTCACCTTGATGCTTAGAATAAACACCAAAGTGTAAAACGATAAACAAGTGAAAATGTTTGATACATTTATCTGATGAATGCATGATTCTCATCAAACAGTATTTTCAAACTTATTTCATACCTGGAGTTACTGAAGATACAATAGCGATTAAAATTTCATGAGATGTCTACTATGTTAATAAATAATGGTATTTTAGCTCCAATTGCAGTATTGATAATATATAAGTTTTATTTGTTTTGAGTCTAACTGCTATTAGCTAGATAAATGCAGATGATGGGCCCCACTATATTTTAATAAAGCCCAGTAAGCATATCTTGAATTTTACGGAGTTTTTTCCCCTTTTTATATAAAAAGCAGTTTGGTGGCTCTCCTTGCTTCTGAACAAAAAAATGAAAATATAAATGACTCTTTCAATCTACTAAGCTAGCACATTAAAGTCGAGTAATATAAAACTTCCATTACCTATTTTAGCCTCAGTGTGTGCACTATCTTTCACAACTTATCTTTTGAATATGGATATGTTTGTTGGAAAGTTATAAGAAAGATTGTATGATGTTATGTTACCAATATTTTGCCCTCTTCATCTCTAAAAAGAGATGAACACATACCTGTGTACCATTGGGAATAGAAGTATATGTTGACTTTGATAACTTGTATAAAACTTTGAAAGTAAAATAAAATGGCTCTAAAGATAGGAAAACAAAAATTATTACATACAAGCATTTTAGCCATTTTAATCATAATGCGTTTAGTTAATATTTTGAGTATGTATTAAGACAAATGTCCAAATGTTTCGAATCTGCTTATTTTTAAGAATTTTTTAATATTTTTTAAAAACTTGAGTTGTTGCCACTGTGTTATTTGTAGTGACAACTACGGGTATTGTTTTCTCATTTCATTTTCAATGGGTCGACCTGATAACAGCTGGTGAGTAATTTGCTGAAAACTTCATAAAAGTAGTGTATTGATACACCGTTTCTCTGATGCCAATGTGAAAAAGTCATGAATATCTGTATGTATATATGACACATTCACCTTGATACTTAAAATAAACACTGAAGTGCAAAACTATAAAAAAGTGAAAATGTTTGATACATTTATGTGATGAATACATGATTCTCATACAACAATATTTACAAACTTATTTCATACCTGGAGTTACTGAAGATACAATAGCGATTATAATTTCATGAGATTTCTACTATTTTAATGAATAATGGTATTATATCTGCATATGCAATATTGCTAAAAAATAAGTTTTATATGTTTTGAATCTAATAGCCAGTAGCTAGATTAATGCGGTTCATGGTCCCCAATATATTTTAATAAAGCCCAGCAAGCCCATCTTGAATTTCACGGGTTTTTTTCCCCTTTTTACATAAAAAGCAGTTTGGTGGCTCTCGTTGCATCTGAAGAAAAAAAGAAAATATCAATAACTCGTTCAATCTACTAAGCTAGAACATTAAAGTTGACTTATATGAACTCCTATTCCCTATTTTAGCCTCAGTGTGTGCAGTATCTTTCACAGCTTATCATTTGAATATGGATATGTTTCTTCGAAAGTTATAAGAAAGATTGTATGATGTTATGTTACCAATATTTTGCCCTCTTCATCTACTAAAAGAGATGAACTTGTACCTGTGTACCATTAGGAATACAAGTATATGTTGACTTTGATAAGCGTAAAAAACTTTGAAAGTAAAATAAAATGGCTCTAAAGATAGGAAAACAAAAATTATTACATAAAAGCATTTTACCCATTTAAATCATAATGCGTTTAGTTCATATTTTAAGTATGTATTAAAACAAATGTCCAAATGTTTCGAAAATGCTTCTTTTCAAGAATTGTTTAATATATTTTCAAAACTTGAGTTGTTACCACTGTGTTATTTGTATTGGCAACTACGGGTATTGTTTTTTCATTTCATTTTCAATTGGTCGACATGATAACAGAATGTGAGTAATTTGCTATAAACTTCATAAAATTAGTGTATTGATACACCGTGTCTCTGATGCCAATGTGAAAAAGTCATGAATATCTGTATGTATATAAAAGACATTCACCTTGATGCTTAGAATAAACACGTAAGTGCAAAACGATACAAAAGTGAAAATGTTTGATACATTTATGTGATGAATGCATGATTCTCATCAAACAGTATTTTCAAACTTATTTCATACATTGAGTTACTGATGATTCAATAACGATTAACATTTCATGAGATGTCTACTATTCTAATAAATAATGGTATTTTATCTCCAATTGCAGTGTTGGTAATATATAAGTTTTATATGTTTTGAGTCTAACTGCCAGTAGGTAGATAAATGTGGATGATGGGCCCCAATATATTTTTATAAAGCCTAGCAAGCATATCTTGAATTTTACACAGTTTTTTCCCCTTTTTGTATAAAAAGCAGTTTGATGGCTCTCCTTGCATCTGAAAAAATAAAAAAAATATAAATGACTCTTTCAATCTACTAAGCTACAACATTAAAGTCGAGTAATATGAACTTCTATTCCCTATTTTAGCCTCAGTGTGTGCAGTATCTTTCACAACTTATCTTTTGAATATGTATATGTTTGTTGGAAAGTTATAAGAAAGATTGTATGATGTTATATTACCAATATTTTACCCTCTTCATCTCTAAAAACAGATGAACATGTACCTGTGTACCATTGGGAATAGAAGTAAATGTTGACTTTGATAACTTGTATAAAACTTTGAAAGTAAAATAAAATAGCTCTAAAGATAGGAAAACAAAATTATTACATAAAAGCATTTTTTCCATTTTAATCATAATGCGTTTAGTTTATATTTTGAGTATATATTAAGACAAATGTCCAAATGTTTCGAAAATGCTTCTTTTCAAGAATTGTTTAATATATTTTCAAAACTTGAGTGGTTACCTGTGTGTTATTTGTATGGACAATTACGGGTATTGTTTTCTCATTTCATTTTCAATGGGTCGACATGATAACAGCTGGTGAGTAAGTTGCTATATAAGCTTCATAAAAGTATTGTATTGATACCTGGTTTCTCTGATGCCAATTTGAAAAATTTATGAATATCTGTATGTATATTTGAGACATTCACCTTGATGGTTAGAATAAACACTGAAGTGTAAAACGATAAAAAAGCGAAAATGTTTGATACATTTATCTCATGAATGCATCATTCTCATAAAACAAAATTTTCAAACTTATTTCATAACTGGAGTTACTGAAGATACAATAACGATTCTACTTTCATGAGAGGTCTATTATTTTAATGAATAATGGTATTTTAGCTCCTATTGCAGTATTGCTAATATATCAGTTTTATATGTTTTGAGTCTAACTGCCATTAGTTAGATAAATGCAGATGATGGGCCCCACTATATTTCAATAAAGCCCAGGAAGCATATCTTGAATTTTACACAGTTTTTTTCCCCTTTTTATATAAAAAGCAGTTTGGTGGCTCTCCTTGCATCTGAACAATAAAAGTAAATATAAATGACTCTTTCAATCTACTAAGCTAGAACATTAAAGTCGAGTATTACGAACTTCTATTCCCTATTTTAGCCTCAGACTGTGCACTATTTTTCACAACTTATCTTTTGAATATAGATATGTTTGTAAGAAAGTTATAAGAAAGATTTTATGATGTTATGTTACCAATATTTTGCCCTCTTCATCTCCAAAAACAGATGAACATGTACCTGTGTACCATTGGGAATAGAAGTAAATGTTGACTTTGATAACTTGTATAAAACTTTAAAAGTAAAATAAAATGGCTCTAAAGATAGGAAACCAAAAATTTTAACATAAAAGCATTTTACACATTTTAATCATAATGCGTTTAGTTCATATTTTGAGTATGTTTTAAGACAAATTTCCAAATGTTTCGAAAATTCTTATTTTCAAGAATTGTATAGTATGTTTTGAAAACTTGAGTTATGACCTGTGTGTTATTTGTATTGACATTACTGGTATTGTTTTTTCATTTCATTTTCAATGGATCGACATGATAACAGGATGTGAGTAATTTGCCATAAGCTTCATAAAAGTAATGTATTGATATACCGTTTCTCTGATACCAATGTGAAAAAGTCATGAATATCTGTATGTCTATATGAGACATTCACCTTGATGCTTAGAATAAACACTGTAATGTAAAACGATAAAAAAGTGAAACTGTTTCATAAATTTTTTCTTATGAATGCATGATTCTGATAAAACAATATTTTCAAACTTATTTCATACCTGGAATTATTGAAGATACAATAGCGATTATAATTTCATTAGATGTCTACTGTTTTAATGAATAATGGTATTTTAGCTCCAATTGCAGTATTGCTAATATATAAGCTTTGTATGTTTTGAGTCTAACTGCCAGTAGCAAGATAAATGCGGATCATGGGCCCCAATATATTTTAATGAAGCCTAGCAAGCATATCTTGAATTTTACACAGTTTTTTTTTCCGCTTTTTACATAAAAAGCAGTTTGATGGCTCTCCTTGCATCTGAAGAAAAAAAGAAAATATCAATAACTCGTTCAATCTAATATACTACAACATTAAAGTCGAGTAATATGAACTTCTATTCCCTATTTTAGCCTCAGTGTGTGCAGTATATTTCACAACTTATCTTTTGAATATGTATATTTTTGTTGGAAAGTTATAAGAAAGATTGTATGATGTTATATTACCAATATTTTGCCCTCTTCATCTCTAAAAAGAGATGAACATGTACCTGTGTACCATTGGGAATAGAATAAATGTTGACTATGATAACTTGTATAAAACTTTGAAAGTAAAATAAAATGGCTCTAAAGATAGGAAAACAAAAAAATTTACATACAGGCATTTTACACATTTTAATCATAATGCCTTTAGTTCATATTTTGAGTATGTATTAAGACAAATTTCCAAATGTTTCGAAAATGCTTTTTTTCAAGAATTGTATAATATGTTTTCAAAACATGAGTTATGACCTGTGTGTTATTTGTATTGACATTACTGGTATTGTTTTCTGATTTCATCTTCAATGGGTCGACATGATAACAGGAGGTGAGTAATTTGGCATAAGCTTCATAAAAGTAATGTATTGATATACCGTTTCTCTGATACCAATGTGAAAAAGTCATGAATATCTGTATGTCTATATGAGACATTCACCTTGATGCTTAGAATAAACACTGTAATGTAAAACGATAAAAAAATAAAAATGTTTCATAAATTTATCTGATGAATGCATGATTCTGATAAAACAATATTTTCAATTTTATTTCATACCTGGAATTAATGAAGATACAATAGCGATTATAAATTTATGGTATGTCTACTATTTTAATGAATAATGGTATTTGAGCTCCAATTGCAGTATTGCTAATATATAAGCTTTGTATGTTTTGAGTATAATTGCCAGTAGCTAGATAAATGCGGATCATGGGCCCCAATATATTTTAATAAAGCCTAGTAAGCATATCTTGAATTTCACGGAGTTTTTTCCCCTTTTTATATAAAAAGCAGTTTAGTGGCTCTCCTTGCATCTGAAGAAAAAAGGAAAATATCAATAACTCGTTCAATCTACTAAACTACCACATTAAAGTCGAGTAATATGAACTTCTTTTCCCTATTTTAGCCTCAGTGTGTGCACTATCTTTCACAACTTATCTTTTGAATATGGATATGTTTGTTGGAAAGTTATCTCAAAGATTGTATGATATTATGTTACCAATATTTTGCCCTCTTCCTCTTTAAAAACAGATGAACATATGCCTGTGTACCATTGGGAATAGAAGTAAATGTTGACTATGATAACTTGTATAAAACTTTGAAAGTAAAATAAAATTGCCCTAAAAGATAGAAAAACAAAAATTGTGATACAAAAGCATTTTACCCATTTTAATCATAATGTGTCTAGTTCACATTTTGAATATGTATCAACAAAAATTTCCAAATGTTTCAAAAATGCTTATTTTGAAGAATTGTTTAATATATTTTGAAAACTTGAGTTGTTCCCACTATGTTATTTGTATTGACAACTGCGGGTATTTTTTTTCTAATTTCATTTTCAATGGGTCGACATGATAACAGCTGGTGAGTAATTTGCTATAAACTTCATAAAAGTAGTGTATTGATACACCGTTTCTCTGATGCCAATGTGAAAAAGTCATGAATATCTGTATGTATATATGAGACATTCACCTTGATGCTTAGAATAAACAGTGAAGTGCAAAACGATACAAAAGTGAAAATATTTCATACCTTTATCTGATGAATGCATGATTCTCACCAAACCGTACTTTCAAACTTATGTCACACCTGGAATTACTGAAGATACAATAGCAATTAAAATTTCATTTGATGTCTACAATTTTTTAAAATAAATAATGGTATTCTATCTCCAATTGCAGTATTGCTAATATATAAGTTTTATATGTTTTGGGTCAAACTGCCAGTAGCTAGATAAATGTGGATCATGGGCCCCAATATATTTGAATAAAACTTAACAAGCATATCTTGTATTTTACTGAGTTTTTTCCCCTTTCTGTATAAAAATCAGTTTGGTGGCTCTCCTTGCATCTGAAGAAAAAAAAGAAAATATCAATAACTCGTTCAATCTAATAAACTACGATATTAAAGTCGAGTAATGTGAATTTCTATTCCCTATTTTAGCCTCAGTGTGTGCACTATCTTTCACAGTTTATCTTTTGAATATGGATATGTTTGTTGGAAAGTTATAAGAAAGATTGTATGATGTTATGTTACCAATATTTTACCCTCTTCATCTCTTAAAAGAGAAGAAAATGTACCTATGTACCATTGGGAATAGAAGTAAATGCCGAGAATGCTAACTTGTATAAAACTTTCAAAGTAAAATCAAATGGTTCTAAAGATAGGAAAACAAAAATTATTACATAAAAGCATTTTACCTATTTTAATCATAATGTGTTTATTTCATATTTTGAGTATGTATTAAGACAAATGTCCAAATGTTTCGAAAATGCTTATATTGAAGAATTGTTTAATATATTTTCAAAACTTGAGTTTTTGCCACTGTGTTATTTGTATTGACAACTACGGGTATTGTTTTCTCATTTCATTTTCAATGGGTCGACATGATAACAGCGGGTGAGTAATTTGCTATAAGCTTCATAAAAATAATGTATTGATACACCGTTTCTCTGACGCCAATGTGAAAAATTCATGAAAATCTATATGTATATATGAGACATTCACCTTGATGCTTAGAATAAACACCAAAGTGTAAAACGATAAAAAAGTGAAAATGTTTGATACATTTATCTGATGAATGCATGATTCTCATCAAACAGCATTTTCAAACTTATTTCATACCTGGAGTTACTGAAGATACAATAGCGATTATAATTTCATGAGATGTCTATTGTTTTAATGAATAATGGTATTTTAGCTCCAATTGCAGTATTGCTAATATATAAGCTTTCTATGTTTTGAGTCTAACTGCCAGTAGCAAGATAAATGCGGATCATGGGCCCCAATATATTTTAATAAAGCCTAGCAAGCATATCTTGAATTTTACACAGTTTTTTTTCCCCTTTTTATATAAAAAGCAGTTTGATGGCTCTCCTTACATCTGAAGAAAAAAAGAAAATATCAATAACTCGTTCAATCTAATATACTACAACATTAAAGTCGAGTAATATGAACTTCTATTCCCTATTTTAGCCTCAGTGTGTGCAGTATCTTTCACAACTTATCTTTTGAATATGTATATTTTTGTTGGAAAGTTATAAGAAAGATTGTATGATGTTATATTACCAATATTTTGCCCTCTTCATCTCTAAAAAGAGATGAACATGTACCTGTGTACCATTGGGAATAGAAGTAAATGTTGACTATGATAACTTGTATAAAACTTTGAAAGTAAATAAAATGGCTCTAAAGATAGGAAAACAAAAAGTTTTACATAAAAGCATTTTACACATTTTAATCATAATGCCTTTAGTTCATATTTTGAGTATGTATTAAGACAAATTTCCAAATGTTTCGAAAATGCTTATTTTCAAGAATTGTATAATATGTTTTCAAAACATGAGTTATGACCTGTGTGTTATTTGTATTGACATTACTGGTATTGTTTTCTGATTTCATCTTCAATGGGTCGACATGATAACAGGAGGTGAGTAATTTGGCATAAGCTTCATAAAAGTAATGTATTGATATACCGTTTCTCTGATACCAATGTGAAAAAGTCATGAATATCTGTATGTCTATATGAGACATTCACCTTGATGCTTAGAATAAACACTGTAATGTAAAACGATAAAAAAATAAAAATGTTTCATAAATTTATCTGATGAATGCATGATTCTGATAAAACAATATTTTCAATTTTATTTCATACCTGGAATTAATGAAGATACAATAGCGATTATAATTTTATGGTATGTCTACTATTTTAATGAATAATGATATTTTAGCTCCAATTGCAGTATTGCTAATATATAAGCTTTGTATGTTTTGAGTATAATTGCCAGTAGCTAGATAAATGCGGATCATGGGCCCCAATATATTTTAATAAAGCCTAGTAAGCATATCTTGAATTTCACAGAGTTTTTTCCCCTTTTTATATAAAAAGCAGTTTAGTGGCTCTCCTTGCATCTGAAGAAAAAAAGAAAATATCAATAACTCGTTCAATCTACTAAACTACCACATTAAAGTCGAGTAATATGAACTTCTTTTCCCTATTTTAGCCTCAGTGTGTGCACTATCTTTCACAACTTATCTTTTGAATATGGATATGTTTGTTGGAAAGTTATATCAAAGATTGTATGATATTATGTTACCAATATTTTGCCCTCTTCCTCTTTAAAAACAGAAGAACATATGCCTGTGTACCATTGGGAATAGAAGTAAATGTTGACTATGATAACTTGTATAAAACTTTGAAAGTAAAATAAAATTGCCCTAAAAGATAGAAAAACAAAAATTGTGATACAAAAGCATTTTACCCATTTTAATCATAATGTGTCTAGTTCACATTTTGAATATGTATCAACAAAAATTTCCAAATGTTTCAAAAATGCTTATTTTGAAGAATTGTTTAATATATTTTGAAAACTTGAGTTGTTCCCACTATGTTATTTGTTTTGACAACTGCGGGTATTTTTTTTCTCATTTCATTTTCAATGGGTCGACATGATAACAGCTGGTGAGTAATTTGCTATAAACTTCATAAAAGTAGTGTATTGATACACCGTTTCTCTGATGCCAATGTGAAAAAGTCATGAATATCTGTATGTATATATGAGACATTCACCTTGATGCTTAGAATAAACAGTGAAGTGCAAAACGATACAAAAGTGAAAATATTTCATACCTTTATCTGATGAATGCATGATTCTCACCAAACCGTATTTTCAAACTTATGTCACACCTGGAATTACTGAAGATACAATAGCAATTAAAATTTCATTTGATGTCTACAATTTTTTAAAATAAATAATGGTATTCTATCTCCAATTGCAGTATTGCTAATATATAAGTTTTATATGTTTTGGGTCAAACTGCCAGTAGCTAGATAAATGTGGATCATGGGCCCCAATATATTTGAATAAAACTTAACAAGCATATCTTGTATTTTACTGAGTTTTTTCCCCTTTCTGTATAAAAATCAGTTTGGTGGCTCTCCTTGCATCTGAAGAAAAAAAAGAAAATATCAATAACTCGTTCAATCTAATAAACTACGATATTAAAGTCGAGTAATGTGAATTTCTATTCCCTATTTTAGCCTCAGTGTGTGCACTATCTTTCACAGTTTATCTTTTGAATATGGATATGTTTGTTGGAAAGTTATAAGAAAGATTGTATGATGTTATGTTACCAATATTTTACCCTCTTCATCTCTTAAAAGAGAAGAAAATGTACCTATGTACCATTGGGAATAGAAGTAAATGCCGAGAATGCTAACTTGTATAAAACTTTCAAAGTAAAATCAAATGGTTCTAAAGATAGGAAAACAAAAATTATTACATAAAAGCATTTTACCTATTTTAATCATAATGTGTTTATTTCATATTTTGAGTATGTATTAAGACAAATGTCCAAATGTTTCGAAAATGCTTATATTGAAGAATTGTTTAATATATTTTCAAAACTTGAGTTTTTGCCACTGTGTTATTTGTATTGACAACTACGGGTATTGTTTTCTCATTTCATTTTCAATGGGTCAACATGATAACAGCGGGTGAGTAATTTGCTATAAGCTTCATAAAAATAATGTATTGATACACCGTTTGTCTGACGCCAATGTGAAAAATTCATGAAAATCTATATGTATATATGAGACATTCACCTTGATGCTTAGAATAAACACCAAAGTGTAAAACGATAAAAAAGTGAAAATGTTTGATACATTTATCTGATGAATGCATGATTCTCATCAAACGGTATTTTCAAACTTATTTCATACCTGGAGCTACTGAAGATACAATAGCGATTAAAATTTCATGAGATGTCTACTATGTTAATAAATAATAGTATTTTAGCTCCAATTGCAGTATTGATAATATATAAGTTTTATTTGTTTTGAGTCTAACTGCTATTAGCTAGATAAATTCAGATGATGGGCCCTACTATATTTTAATAAAGCCCAGCAAGCATATCTTGAATTTTACAGAGTTTTTACCCCTTTTTATATGAAAAGCAGTTTGGTGGCTCTCCTTGCTTCTGAACAAAAAAATGAAAATATAAATGACTCTTTCAATCTACTAAGCTAGCACATTAAAGTCGAGTAATATGAACTTCTATTCCCTATTTTAGCCTCAGGCAAGCACTATCTTTCACAACTTATCTTTTGAATATGGATATGTTTGTTGGAAAGTTATAAGAAAGATTGTATTATGTTATGTTACCAATATTTTGCCCTGTTCATCTCTTAAAAGAGATGAACATGTACCTGTGTACCATTGGGAATAGAAGTAAATGTTGACTTTGATAACTTGTATAAAACTTTGAATGTAAAATAAAATGGCTCTAAAGATAGGAAAACAAAAAATTATTACATAAAAGCATTTTACCCATTTTAATCATAATGTGTTTATTTCATATTTTGTGTATGTATTAAGACAAATGTCCAAATGTTTCGAAAATGCTTAATTTCAAGAATTGTTTAATATATTTTCAAAACTTGAGTTGTTACCTGTGTGTTATTTGTATTGACAATTACTGGTATTGTTTTTTCATTTCATTTTCAATGGGTCGACATGATAACAGCGGGTGAGTAATTTGCTATAAGCCTTATAAAAGTAATGTATTGATACACCGTTTCTCTGATGCCAATGTGAAAAAGTCATGAAAACTGTATGTATTTATGAGACATTCACCTTGATGCTTAGAATCAACAGTGAAGTGCCAAACGATACAAAAGTGAAAATGTTTGATACATTTATCTGATGAATGCATGATTCTCATCAAACGGTATTTTCAAACATATTTCATACCTGGAGTTACTGATGATTCAATAGCAATTAACATTTCATGAGATGTCTACTATTCTAATAAATAATGGTATTTTATCTCCAATTGCAGTGTTGCTAATATATAAGTTTTACATGTTTTGAGTCTAAGTGCTATTAGCTAGATAAATGTGGATCATGGGCCCCAATATATTTTTATAAAGCCTAGCAAGCATATCTTGAATTTTACACAGTTTTTTCCCCTTTTTATATAAAAAGCAGTTTGGTGGCTCTCCTTGCACCTGAAGAAATAAAGAAAATATAAATGACTCTTTCAATCTATTAAGCTACAACATTAAAGTCGAGTAATATGAACTTCTATTCCCTCTTTTAGCCTCAGTGTGTGCAGTATCTTTCACAACTTATCTTTTGAATATGGATATGTTTGTTGGAAAGTTATAAGAAAGATTGTATGATGTTATATTACCAATATTTTGCCCTCTTCATCTCTAAAAACAGATGAACATGTACCTGTGTACCATTGGGAATAGAAGTAAATGTTGACTTTGATCACTTGTATAAAACTTTGAAAGTAAAATAAAATGGCTCTAAAGATAGGAAAACAAAAATTATTACATAAAAGCATTTTATCCATTTTAATCATAATGCGTTTAGTTCATATTTTGAGTATATATTAAGACAAATGTCCAAATGTTTCGAAAATGCTTCTTTTCAAGAATTGTTTAATATATTTTCAAAACTTGAGTGGTTACCTGTGTGTTATTTGTATTGATAATTTTGGGTATTGTTTTCTCATTTCATTTTTAAATGGGGCGACATGATAACAGTGGGTGAGTAATTTGCTTTATAAGCTTCATAAAAGAAAAAAAGAAAATATCAATAACTCGTTCAATCTACTAAACTACAACATTAAAGTGGAGTAATATGAACTTCTATTCCCTATTTTAGCCTCAGTGTGTGCACTATCTTTCACAACTTATCTTTTGAATATGGATATGTTTGTTCGAAAGTTATCTCAAAGATTGTATGATATTATGTTACCAATATTTTGCCCTCTTCCTCTTTAAAAACAGATGAACATATGCCTGTGTACCATTGGGAATAGAAGTAAATGTTGACTATGATAACTTGTATAAAACTTTGAAAGTAAAATAAAATTGCCCTAAAAGATAGAAAAACAAAAATTGTGATACAAAAGCATTTTACCCATTTTAATCATAATGTGTCTAGTTCACATTTTGAATATGTATCAACAAAAATTTCCAAATGTTTCAAAAATGCTTATTTTGAAGAATTGTTTAATATATTTTGAAAACTTGAGTTGTTCCCATTATGTTATTTGTATTGACAACTGCGGGTATTGTTTTCTCATTTCATTTTCAATGGGTCGACATGATAACAGCTGGTGAGTAATTTGCTATAAACTTCATAAAAGTAGTGTATTGATACACCGTTTCTCTGATGCCAATGTGAAAAAGTCATGAATATCTGTATGTAGATATGAGACATTCACCTTGATGCTTAGAATAAACAGTGAAGTGCAAAACGATACAAAAGTGAAAATATTTCATACCTTTATCTGATGAATGCATGATTCTCACCAAACCGTATTTTCAAACTTATGTCACACCTGGAATTACTGAAGATTCAATAGCAATTAAAATTTTATTTGATGTCTACAATTTTTTAAAATAAATAATGGTATTCTATCTCCAATTGCAGTATTGCTAATATATAAGTTTTATATGTTTTGGGTCAAACTGCCAGTAGCTAGATAAATGTGGATCATGGGCCCCAATATATTTGAATAAAACTTAACAAGCATATCTTGTATTTTACTGAGTTTTTTCCCCTTTCTGTATAAAAATCAGTTTGGTGGCTTTCCTTGCATCTGAAAAAAAAGAAGAAAATATCAATAACTCGTTCAATCTAATAAACTACGATATTAAAGTCGAGTAATGTGAATTTCTATTCCCTATTTTAGCCTCAGTGTGTGCACTATCTTTCACAGTTTATCTTTTGAATATAGATATGTTTGTTGGAAAGTTATAAGAAAGATTGTATGATGTTATGTTACCAATATTTTACCCTCTTCATCTCTTAAAAGAGAAGAAAATGTACCAATGTACCTTTGGGAATAGAAGTAAATGCCGAGAATGCTAACTTGTATAAAACTTTCAAAGTAAAATCAAATGGTTCTAAAGATAGGAAAACAAAAATTATTACATAAAAGCATTTTACCTATTTTAATCATAATGTGTTTATTTCATATTTTGAGTATGTATTAAGACAAATGTCCAAATGTTTCGAAAATGCTTATATTGAAGAATTGTTTAATATATTTTCAAAACTTGAGTTGTTGCCACTGTGTTATTTGTATTGAAAACTACGGGTATTGTTTTCTCATTTCATTTTCAATGGGTCAACATGATAACAGCGGGTGAGTAATTTGCAATAAGCTTCATAAAAATAATGTATTGATACACTGTTTCTCTGACGCCAATGTGAAAAATTCATGAAAATCTATATGTATATATGAGACATTCACCTTGATGCTTAGAATAAACACCAAAGTGTAAAACGATAAAAAAGTGAAAATGTTTGATACATTTATCTGATGAATGCATGATTCTCATCAAACAGTATTTTCAAACTTATTTCATACCTGGAGTTACTGAAGATACAATAGCGATTAAAATTTCATGAGATGTCTACTATGTTAATAAATAATGGTATTTTAGCTCCAATTGCAGTATTGATAATATATAAGTTTTATTTGTTTTGAGTCTAACTGCTATTAGCTAGATAAATTCAGATGATGGGCCCCACTATATTTTAATAAAGCCCAGCAAGCATATCTTGAATTTTACGGAGTTTTTACCCCTTTTTATATAAAAAGCAGTTTGGTGGCTCTCCTTGCTTCTGAACAAAAAAATGAAAATATAAATGACTCTTTCAATCTACTAAGCTAGCACATTAAAGTCGAGTAATATGAACTTCTATTCCCTATTTTAGCCTCAGGCAAGCACTATCTTTCACAACTTATCTTTTGAATATGGATATGTTTGTTGGAAAGTTATAAGAAAGATTGTATTATGTTATGTTACCAATATTTTGCCCTGTTCATCTCTTAAAAGAGATGAACATGTACCTGTGTACCATTGGGAATAGAAGTATATGTTGACTTTGATAACTTGTATATAACTTTGAATGTAAAATAAAATGGCTCTAAAGATAGGAAAACAAAAAATTATTACATAAAAGCATTTTACCCATTTTAATCATAATGTGTTTATTTCATATTTTGAGTATGTATTAAGACAAATGTCCAAATGTTTCGAAAATGCTTAATTTCAAGAATTGTTTAATATATTTTCAAAACTTGAGTTGTTACCTGTGTGTTATTTGTATTGACAATTACTGGTATTGTTTTTTCATTTCATTTTCAATGGGTCGACATGATAACAGCGGGTGAGTAATTTGCTATAAGCTTTATAAAAGTAATGTATTGATACACCGTTTCTCTGATGCCAATGTGAAAAAGTCATGAAAACTGTATGTATTTATGAGACATTCACCTTGATGCTTAGAATCAACAGTGAAGTGCAAAACGATACAAAAGTGAAAATGTTTGATACATTTATCTGATGAATGCATGATTCTCATCAAACGGTATTTTCAAACTTATTTCATACCTGGAGTTACTGATGATTCAATAGCGATTAACATTTCATGAGATGTCTACTATTCTAATAAATAATGGTATTTTATCTCCAATTGCAGTATTGCTAATATATAAGCTTTGTATGTTTTGAGTCTAACTGCCAGTAGCAAGATAAATGCGGATCATCGGCCCCAATATATTTTAATAAAGCCTAGCAAGCATATCTTGAATTTTACACAGTTTTTTCCCCTTTTTACATAAAAAGCAGTTGGTGGCTCTCCTTGCATCTGAAGAAAAAAAATTATCAATAACTCGTTCAATCTAATATACTACAACATTAAAGTCGAGTAATATGAACTTCTATTCCCTATTTTAGCCTCAGTGTGTGCAGTATCTTTCACAACTTATCTTTTGAATATGTATATTTTTGTTAGAAAGTTATAAGAAAGATTGTATTATGTTATATTACCAATATTTTGCCCTCTTCATCTCTAAAACGAGATGAACATGTACCTGTCTACCATTGGGAATAGAAGTAAATGTTGACTATTATAACTTGTATAAAACTTTGAAAGTAAAATAAAATGGCTCTAAAGATAGGAAAACAAAAAGTTTTACATAAAGGCATTTTACACATTTTAATCATAATGCCTGTAGTTCATATTTTGAGTATGTATTAAGACAAATTTCCAAATGTTTCGAAAATGCTTATTTTCAAGAATTGTATAATATGTTTTCAAAACTTGAGTTATGACCTGTGTGTTATTTGTATTGACATTACTGGTATTGTTTTCTGATTTCATCTTCAATGGGTCGACATGATAACAGGAGGTGAGTAATTTGGCATAAGCTTCATAAAAGTAATGTATTGATATACCGTTTCTCTGATACCAATGTGAAAAAGTCATGAATATCTGTATGTCTATATGAGACATTCACCTTGATATTTAGAATAAACACTGTAATGTAAAACGATAAAAAAATAAAAATGTTTCATAAATTTATTTGATGAATGCATGATTCTGATAAAACAATATTTTCAATTTTATTTCATACCTGGAATTAATGAAGATACAATAGCAATTATTATTTTATGGTATGTCTACTATTTTAATGAATAATGGTATTTGAGCTCCAATTGCAGTATTGCTAATATATAAGCTTTGTATGTTTTGAGTCTAACTGCCAGTAGCTAGATAAATGCGGATCATGGGCCCCAATGTATTTTAATAAAGCCTAGTAAGCATATCTTGAATTTCACGGAGTTTTTTCCCCTTTTTACATAAAAAGCAGTTTAGTGCCTCTCCTTGCATCTGAAGAAAAAAAGAAAATATCAATAACTCGTTCAATCTACTAAACTACCACATTAAAGTCGAGTAATATGAACTTCTTTTCCCTATTTTAGCCTCAGTGTGTGCACTATCTTTCACAACTTATCTTTTGAATATGGATATGTTTGTTGGAAAGTTATATCAAAGATTGTATGATATTATGTTACCAATATTTTGCCCTCTTCCTCTTTAAAAACAGATGAACATATGCCTGTGTACCATTGGGAATAGAAGTAAATGTTGACTATGATAACTTGTATAAAACTTTGAAAGTAAAATAAAATGGCCCTAAAATATAGAAAAACAAAAATTGTGATACAAAAGCATTTTACCCATTTTAATCATAATGTGTGTAGTTCACATTTTGAATATGTATCAACAAAAATTTCCAAATGTTTCAAAAATGCTTATTTTGAAGAATTGTTTAATATATTTTGAAAACTTGAGTTGTTCCCATTATGTTATTTGTATTGACAACTGCGGGTATTGTTTTCTCATTTCATTTTCAATGGGTCGACATGATAACAGCTGGTGAGTAATTTGCTATAAACTTCATAAAAGTAGTGTATTGATACACCGTTTCTCTGATGCCAATGTGAAAAAGTCATGAATATCTGTATGTATATATGAGACATTAACCTTGATGCTTAGAATAGACAGTGAAGTGCAAAACGATACAAAAGTGAAAATATTTCATACCTTTATCTGATGAATGCATGATTCTCACCAAACCGTATTTTCAAACTTATGTCACACCTGGAATTACTGAAGATACAATAGCAATTAAAATTTCATTTGATGTCTACAATTTTTTAAAATAAATAATGGTATTCTATCTCCAATTGCAGTATTGCTAATATATAAGTTTTATATGTTTTGGGTCAAACTGCCAGTGGCTAGATAAATGTGGATCATGGGCCCCAATATATTTGAATAAAACTTAACAAGCATATCTTGTATTTTACTGAGTTTTTTCCCCTTTCTGTATAAAAATCAGTTTGGTGGCTCTCCTTGCATCTGAAGAAAAAAAAGAAAATATCAATAACTCGTTCAATCTAATAAACTACGATATTAAAGTCGAGTAATGTGAACTTCTATTCCCTATTTTAGGCTCAGTGTGTGCACTATCTTTCACAACTTATCTTTTGAATATGGATATGTTTGTTGGAAAGTTATAAGAAAGATTGTATGATGTTATGTTACCAATATTTTACCCTCTTCATCTCTTAAAAGAGAAGAAAATATACCTATGTACCATTGGGAATAGAAGTAAATGGCGAGAATGCTAACTTGTATAAAACTTTCAAAGTAAAATAAAATGGTTCTAAAGATAGGAAAACAAAAATTATTACATAAAAGCATTTTACCTATTTTAATCATAATGTGTTTATTTCATATTTTGAGTATGTATTACGACAAATGTCCAAATGTTTCGAAAATGCTTATATTGAAGAATTGTTTAATATATTTTCAAAAATTGAGTTGTTGCCACTGTGTTATTTGTATTGACAACTACGGGTATTGTTTTCTCATTTCATTTCCAATGGGTTGACATGATAACAGCGGGTGAGTAATTTGCTATAAGCTTCATAAAAATAATGTATTGATACACCGTTTCTCTGACGCCAATGTGAAAAAGTCATGAATATCTATATGTATATAAGAGACATTCACCTTGATGCTTAAAAAAAACACCGAAGTGTAGAACGACACAAAAGGAAAAATGTTTGATACATTTATCTGATGAATGCATGATTTTCATCAAACAGTATTTTCAAACTTATTTCATACCTGGAGTTACTGAAGATACAATAGCGATTAAAATTTCATGAGATGTCTACTATTTTAACAAATAATGGTATTTTAGCTCCTATTGCAGTATTGATAATATATAAGTTTTATTTGTTTTGAGTCTAACTGCCAGTAGCTAGATAAATGCAGATGATGGGCCCCACTATATTTTAATAAAGCCTAGCAAGCATATCTTGAATTTTACGGAGTTTTTACCCCTTTTTATATAAAAAGCAGTTTGGTGGGTCTCCTTGCATCTGAACAAAAAAAAAGAAAATATAAATGACTCTTTCAATCTACTAAGCTAGCACATTAAAGTCGAGTAATATGAACTTCTATTCCATATTTTAGCCTCAGTGTTTGCAGTATCTTTCACAACTTATCTTTTGAATATGGATATGTTTGTTGGAAAGTTACAAGAAATATTGTATGATGTTATGTTACCAATATTTTGCCCTCTTCATCTCTAAAAAGAGATGAACATGTACCTATGTACCATTGGGAAAAGAAGTATATGTTGACTTGGATAACTTGTATATAACTTTGAAAGTAAAATAAAATGGCTCTAAAGATAGGAGAAAAAAATTATTACATTAAAGCATTTTACCTATTTTAATCATAATGTGTTTATTTCATATTTTGAGTATGTATTCAGACAAATGTCCAAATGTTTCGAAAATGCTTATATTGAAGAATTGTTTAATATATTTTCAAAACTTGAGTAGTTGCCACTGTGTTATTTGTATTGACAACTACGGGTATTGTTTTCTCATTTTATTTTCAATGGGTCGACATGATAACAGCGGGTGAGTAATTTGCTATAAGCTTCAAAAAAATAATGTATTGATACACCGTTTCTCTGACGCCAATGTGAAAAAGTCATGAATATCTATATGTATATATGAGACATTCCCCTTGATGCTTAGAATAAACACCAAAGTGTAAAACGACACAATAGTGAAAATGTTTGATACATTTATCTGATGAATGCATGATTCTCATCAAACAGTATTTTCAAACTTATTTCATACCTGGAGTTACTGAAGATACAATAGCGATTAACATTTCATGAGATGTCTACTATTTTAAAAAATAATGGTATTTTAGCTCCTATTGCAGTATTGCTAATATATAAGTTTTTTTTGTTTTGAGTCTAACTGCTATTAGCTAGATAAATGCAGATGATGGGCCCCACTATATTTTAATAAAGCCCAGCAAGCATATCTTGAATTTTACGGAGTTTTTACCCCTTTTTATATAAAAAGCAGTTTGGTGGGTCTCCTTGCATCTGAACAAAAATAAAGAAAATATAAATGACTCTTTCAATCTACTAAGCTAGCACATTAAAGTCGAGTAATATGAACTTCTATTCCATATTTTAGCCTCAGTGTGTGCAGTATCTTTCACAACTTATCTTTTGAATATGGATATGTTTGTTGGAAAGTTATAAGAAAGATTGTATGATGTTATGTTACCAATATTTTGCCCTCTTCATCTCTAAAAAGATATGAACATGTACCTGTGTACCATTGGGAATAGAAGTATATGTTGACTTTGATAACTTGTATAAAACTTTGAAAGTAAAATAAGATGGCTCTAAAGATAGGGAAAAAAATTATTACATACAAGCATTTTACACATTTTAATCATAATGCTTTCAGTTCATATTTTGAGTATGTATTAAGACAAATGTCCAAATGTTTCGAAACTGCTTATTTTTAAGAATTTTTTAATATGTTTTCAAAACTTGAGTTGTTGCCACTGTGTTATTTGTATTGACAACTACACGTATTGTTTTTTCATTTCATTTTCAATGGGTCGACATGATAACAGCTGGTGAGTAATTTGCTGAAAACTTCATAAAAGTAGTGTACTGATACACCGTTTCTCTGATGCCAATGTGAAAAAGTCATGAATATATGTATATATATATATGATACATTCACCTTGATACTTAGAATAAACACCGAAGTGCAAAACTATAAAAAAGTGAAAATGTTTGATACATTTATCTGATGAATGCATTAATATCATAAAACAATATTTTCAAACTTATTTCATACCTGGAGATACTGAAGATACAATAGCAATTATAATTTCATGAGATGTCTACTATTTTAATGAATAATGGTATTATATCTGCATATGCAATATTGCTAATATATAAGTTTTACATTTTTTGAATCTAATAGCCAGTAGCTAGATTAATGCAGTTCATGGTCCCCAATATATTTTAATAAAGCCCAGCAAGTCTATCTTGAATTTCACGGAGTTTTTTCCCCTTTTAACATAAAAAGCAGTTTGGTGGCTCTCCTTGCATCTGAAGAAATAAAGAAAATATCAATAACTCGTTCAATCTACTAAGCTAGAACACTAAAGTTGACTTATATGAACTCCTATTCCCTATTTTAGCCTCACTGTGTGCAGTATCTTTCACAGCTGATCATTTGAATATGGATATGTTTCTTCAAAAGTTATAAGAAAGATTGTATGATGTTATGTTACCAATATTTTGCCCTTTTCATCTCCTAAAAGAGATGAACTTGTACCTGTGTACCATTGGGAATAGAAGTATATGTTGACTTTGATAAGCGTAAAACACTTTGAAAGTAAAATCAAATGGCTGTAAAGATAAGAAAACAAAAATTATTACATAAAAGCATTTTACCCATTTAAATCATAATGCGTTTAGTTCATATTTTGAGTATGTATTAAGACAAATGTCCAAATGTTTCGAAAATGCATATTTTCAAGAATTGTTTAATATATTTTCAAAACTTGAGTTGTTACCACTGTGTTGTTTGTATTGGCAACTACGGGTATTGTTTTCTCATTTCATTTTCATGGGTCGACATGATAACAGCGGGTGAGTAATTTGCTATAGACTTCATAAAATTAGTGTATTGATACACCGTTTCTCTGATGCCAATGTGAAAAAGTCATGAATATCTGTATGTATATGAGAGACATTCACCTTGATGCTTTGAATAAACACCAAAGTGCAAAACGATACAAAAGTGAAAATGTTTGATACATTTATCTGATGAATGCATGATTCTCATCAAACAGTGTTTTCAAACTTATTTCATACCTGGAGTTACTGATGATTCAATAGCGATTAACATTTCATGAGATGTCTACTATTCTTATAAATAATGGTATTTTATCTCCAATTGCAGTGTTGCTAATATATAAGTTTTACATGTTTTGAGTCTAACTGCCAGTAGCTAGATAAATGTGGATCATGGGCCCCAATATATTTTTATAAAGCTTAGCAAGCATATCTTGAATTTTACACAGTTTTTTCCACTTTTTGTATAAAAAGCAGTTTGGTGGCTCTCCTTGCATCTCAAAAAATAAAGAAAATATAAATGATTCTTTCAATCTACTAAGCTACAACATTAAAGTCGAGTAATATGAACTTCTATTCCCTATTTTAGCCTCATTGTGTGCACTATCTTTCACAACTTATCTTTTGAATATGTATATGTTTGTTGGAAAGTTATATAAAGGATTGTATGATGTTATGTTACCAATATTTTGCCCTCTTCATCTCTAAAAAGAGATGAACATGTACCTGTGTACCATTGGGAATAGAAGTAAATGTAGACTTTGATAACTTGTATAAAACTTTGAAAGTAAAATAAAATGGCTCCAAAGGTAGGAAAAGAAAAATTGTCATATAACAGCATTTTACCCATTTTATTCATAATGCGTTTAGTTCATATTTTGAGTATGTATAAAGAAAAATGTCCAAATGTTTCGAAAATGCTCATTTTCAAAAATTCTATAATAGGTTTTCAAAACTTGAGTTATGACCACTGTGTTATTTGTATTGACAGTTACGTGTATTGTTTTCTCATTTCATTTTCAATGGATCGACATGATAACAGCGGGTGAGTAATTTGCCACAAGCTTCATAAAAGTAATGTATTGATCAACTGTTTCTCTGATACCAATGTGAAAAAGTCCATAATATCTGTATGTATATATGACACATTACCCTTGATGCTCAGAATAAACACTGAAATGTAAAACGATAAAAAAGTGAAAATGTTTGATACATTTATCTGATGAATGTATGTTTCTCATCAAGCAGTATTTTCAAACTTATTTCATACCTGGAGTCACTGAAGATACAATAGGGATTAAAATTTCATGAGATGTCTACAGTTTTAATAAATAATGGTATTTTATCTCCAATTGCAGTATTGCTAATATATAAGTTTTATATGTTTTGAGTCTAACTGCCAGTAGCTAGATAAATGCGGATCATGGGCCCCAATATATTTTAATAAAGCCTAGCAAGCATATCTTGAATTTTACTGAGTTTTTTCCCTTTTTATATAAAAAGCAGTTTGGTGGCTCTCCTTGCATCTGAAGAAGAAAAGAAAATATAAATGATTCTTTCAATCTACTAAGCTAGAACACACTAAAGTTGGCTTATATGAACTTCTATTCCCTATTTTAGCCTCAGTGTGTGCACTATCTTTCACAACTTATCTTTTGAATATGGATATGTTTGTTGGAAAGTTATAAGAAAGATTGTGTGATGTTATATTACCAATATGTTGCCCTCTTCATCTCTTAAAAGAGATGAACATGTACCTGTGTACCATTGGGAATAGAAGTAAATGTTGACTATGATAACTTGTATAAAACTTTGAAAATAAAATAAAATGGCTCTAAAGATAGGAAAACAAAAATTATTACATAAAAGCATTTTACCCATTTTAATCATAATGTGTTTAGTTCATATTTTGAGTATGTATTAAGACAAATGTCCAAATGATTCGAAAATGCTTATTTTCAAGAATTGTTTAATATATTTTCAAAACTTGAGTTGTTGCCACTGTGTTATTTGTATTGACAACTACGGGTATTGTTTTCTCATTTCATTTTCAATGGGTCGACATGATAACAGGAGGTGAGTAATTTGCTATAAGCTTCATAAAAGTAATGTATTGATACACCGTTTCTCTGATGCCAATGTGAAAAAGTCGTGAATATCTGTATGTATATATGAGACATTCACCTTGATGCTTTGAATAAACACCGAAGTGCAACACGACACAAAAGTGAAAATGTTTGATACATTTATCTGATGTATACATGATTCTCATCAAACAGTATTTTCAAACTTATTTCATACCTGGAGTTACTGAAGATTCAATAGCGATTATAATTTCATGAGATGTCTACTATTGTAATGAATAATGGTATTTTAGCTCCAATTGCAGTATTGCTAATATATAAGTTTTATATGTTTTGAGTCTAACTGCCAGTAGCTAGATAAGTGTGGATGATGGGCCCCAATATATTTTAATAAAGCGTAGCAAGCATATCTTGAATTTTACACAGTTTTTTCCCCTTTTTATATAAAAAGCAGTTTGGTGGCTCTCCTTGCATCTGAACTGTAAATGACTCTTTCAATCTACTAAGCTAGAACATTAAAGTCGAGTAATATGAACTTCTATTCCCTATTTTAGCCTCAGTGTGTGCACTAACTTTCACAACTTATCTTTTGAATATGGATATGTTTGTTGGAAAGTTATAAGAAAGATTGTATGATGTTATGTTACCAATATTTTGCCCTCTTCATCTCTAAAAAGAGATGAACATGTACCTGTGTACCATTGGGAATAGAAGTAAATGTTGACTATGATAACTTGTATAAAACTTTGAAAGTAAAATAAAATGGCTCTAAAGATAGGAAAACAAAAATTATTACCTAAAAGCATTTTACCCATTTTAATCATAATGCGTTTAGTTCCTATTTTGAGTATGTATTCAGAAAAATGTCCAAATGTTTCGAAAATGCTTATTTTCAAGAATTGTTTAATATATTTTCAAAACTTGAGTTGTTGCCACTGTGTTATTTGTATTGACAACTACGGGTATTGTTTTCTCATTTCATTTTCAATGGGTCGACATGATAACAGGAGGTGAGTAATTTGCTATAAGCTTCATAAAAGTAATGTATTGATACACCGTTTCTCTGATGCCAATGTGAAAAGGTCATGAATATCTGTATGTATATATGAGACATTCACCTTGATGCTTAGAATAAACACCGAAGTGCAAAACGACACAAAAGTGAAAATGTTTGATACATTTATCTGATGAATGCATGATTCTCATCAAACAGTATTTTCAAACTTATTTCATACCTGGAGTTACTGAAGATTCAATAGCGATTATAATTTTATGAGATATCTACTATTGTAATGAATAATGGTATTTTAGCTCCAATTGCAGTATTGCTAATATATAAGTTTTATATGTTTTGAGTCTAACTGCCAGTAGCTAGATAAGTGTGGATGATGGGCCCCAATATATTTTAACAAAGCGTAGCAAGCATATCTTGAATTTTACAGAGTTTTTTCCCCTTTTTTATATGAAAAGCAGTTTGATGGCTCTCCTTGTATCTGAAGAAAAAAAATGACTCTTTCAACATACTACGCTAGAACATTAAAGTCGAGTAATATAAACTTCTATTCCCTATTTTAGCCTAAATGTGTGCACTATCTTTCCCAACTTATCTTTTGAATATGGATATGTTTGTTGGAAAGTGTTGAGAAAGATTGTATGATGTTATGTTACCAATATTTTGCCCTCTTCATCTCTAAAAAGAGATGAACATGTACCTGTGTACCATCGGGAATAGAAGTAAATGTTGACTATGATAACTTGTATAAAACTTTGAAAGTAAAAAAAATGGCTCTTAAGATAGTAAAACAAAAATTATTACCCAAAAGAATTTCACCCCTTTTTAATCATAATGTGTTTAGTTCCTATTTTGAGTATTTATTAAGACAAATGTCCAAATGTTTCGAAAATGCTTATTTTCAAGAATTGTTTAATATATTTTCAAAACTTGAGTTGTTGCCACTGTGTTATTTGTATTGACAACTACGGGTATTGTTTTCTCATTTCATTTTCAATGGGTCGACATGATAACAGGAGGTGAGTAATTTGCTATAAGCTTCATAAAAGTAATGTATTGATACACTGTTTCCCTGATGCCAATGTGAAAAAGTCATGAATATCTGTATGTATATATGAGACATTCACCTTGATGCTTAGAATAAACACCGAAGTGCAACACGACACAAAAGTGAAAATGTTTGATACATTTATCTGATGAATACATGATTCTCATCAAACAGTATTTTCAAACTTATTTCATACCTGGAGTTACTGAAGATTCAATAGCGATTATAATTTCATGAGATGTCTACTATTGTAATGAATAATGGTATTTTAGCTCCAATTGCAGTATTGCTAATATATAAGTTTTATATGTTTTGAGTCTAACTGCCAGTAGCTAGATAAGTGTGGATGATGGGCCCAATATATTTTAATAAAGCGTAGCAAGCATATCTTGAATTTTGCAGAGTTTTTTCTCCTTTTTATATAAAAAGCAGTTTGGTGGCTTTCCTTGTATATGAAGAGAAAGAAGAAAATATAAATGATTCTTTCAATCAACTAAGCTAGAACATTAAAGTCGAGTAATATGAACTTCTATTCCCTATTTTAGCCTGAGTGTGTGCACTCTCTTTCACAACTTATCTTTTGAATATGGATATGTTTGTTGGAAAGTTATAACAAAGGCTGTATGATGTTATGTTACCAATATTTTGCCCTCTTCATCTCTAATAAGAGATGAACATGTACCTGTGTACCATTGGGAATAAAAGTAAATGTTGACTATGATAACTTGTATAAAACTTTGAAAGTAGAATAAAATGGCTCTAAAGTTAGGAAAAAAAATTATTATATACAAGCATTTCACCAATTTTAATCATAATGCGTTTAGTTCATATTTCGAGTATGTATTAAGACAAATGTCCAAATGTTTCGAAAATCTTTATATTCAAGAATTGTTTAATATATTTTCAAAACTTGAGTTGTTGCCACTGTGTTATTTGTATTGACAACTACGGGTATTGTTTTCTCATTTCATTTTCAATGGGTCGACATGATAACAGGAGGTGAGTAATTTGCTATAAGCTTCATAAAAGTAATGTATTGATACACCGTTTCTCTGATGCCAATGTGAAAAAGTCATGAATATCTGTATGTATATATGAGACATTCACCTTGATGCTTAGAATAAACACCGAAGTGCAAAACGACACAAAAGTGAAAATGTTTGATACATTTATCTGATGAATACATGATTCTCATCAAACAGTATTTTCAAACTTATTTCATACCTGGAGTTACTGAAGATTCAATAGCGAGTATAATTTCATGAGATGTCTACTATTGTAATGAATAATGGTATTTTAGCTCCAATTGCAGTATTGCTAATATATAAGTTTTATATGTTTTGAGTCTAACTGCCAGTAGCTAGATAAGTGTGGATGATGGGCCCCAATATATTTTTATAAAGCGTAGCAAGCATATCTTGAATTTTACAGAGTTTTTTCCCCTTTTTATATAAAAAGCAGTTTGGTGGCTCTCCTTGAATCTGAACTGTAAATGACTCTTTCAATCTACTAAGCTAGAACATTAAAGTCGAGTAATATGAACTTCTATTCCCTATTTAAGCCTCAGTGTGTGCACTATCTTTCACAACTTATCTTTTGAATATGGATCTGTTGTTGGAAAGTTATAAGAAAGATTGTATGATGTTATGTTACCAATATTTTGCCCTCTTCATCTCTAATAAGAGATGAACATGTACCTGTGTACCATTGGGAATGGAAGTAAATGTTGACTATGATAACTTGTATAAAACTTTGAAAGTAAAAAAAAATGGCTCTAAAGATAGGAAAACAAAAATTATTACATTAAAGCATTTTACCCATTTTAATCATAATGTATTTAGTTCATATTTTGAGTATGTATTCAGAAAAATGTCCAAATGTTTCGAAAATGCTTATTTCAAGAATTGTTTAATATATTTTCAAAACTTGAGTTGTTGCCACTGTGTTATTTGTATTGACAACTACGGGTATTGTTTTCTCATTTCATTTTCAATGGGTCGACATGATAACAGGAGGTGAGTAATTTGCTATAAGCTTCATAAAAGTAATTTATTGATACACCGTTTCTCTGATGCCAATGCGAAAAGGTCATGAATATCTGTATGTATAAATGAGACATTCACCTTGATGCTTAGAATAAACACCGAAGTGCAACACGACACAAAAGTGAAAATGTTTGATACATTTATCTGATGAATGCATGATTCACATCAAACAGTATTTTCAAACTTATTTCAAACCTGGAGTTACTGAAGATTCAATAGCGATTATAATTTTATGAGATATGTACTATTGTAATGAATAATGGTATTTTAGCTCCAATTGCAGTATTGCTAATATATAAGTTTTATATGTTTTGAGTCTAACTGCCAGTAGCTAGATAAGTGCGGATGATGGGCCCCAATATATTTTAATAAAGCGTAGCAAGCATATCTTGAATTTTACAGAGTTTTATCCCCTTTTTTATATGAAAAGCAGTTTGATGGCTCTCTTTGCATCTGAAGAAAAAAAATGACTCTTTCAACATACTACGCTAGAACATTAAAGTCGAGTAATATGAACTTCTATTCCCTATTTTAGCCTAAATGTGTGCACTATCTTTCCCAACTTATCTTTTGAATATGGATATGTTTGATGGAAAGTGTTGAGAAAGATTGTATGATGTTATGTTACCAATATTTTGCCCTCTTCATCTCTAAAAAGAGATGAACATGTACCTGTGTACCATTGGGAATGGAAGTAAATGTTGACTATGACAACTTGTATAAAACTTTGAAAGTAAAAAAAAATGGCTCTTAAGATAGTAAAACAAAAATTATTACCTAAAAGAATTTCACCCCTTTTTAATCATAATGTGTTTAGTTCCTATTTTGAGTAGGTATTAAGACAAATGTCCAAATGTTTCGAAAATGCTTCTTTTCAAGAATTGTTTAATATATTTTCAAAACTTGAGTAGTTACCTGTGTGTTATTTGTAATGACAATTACTGGTATTGTTTTCTCATTTCATTTTCAATGGGTCGACATGATAACAGGAGGTGAGTAATTTGCTATAAGCTTCATAAAAGTAATGTATTGATACACTGTTTCTCTGATGCCAATGTGAAAAAGTCATGAATATCTGTATGTATATATGAGACATTCACCTTGATGCTTAGAATAAACACCGAAGTGCAACACGACACAAAAATGAAAATGTTTGATACATTTATCTGATGAATACATGATTCTCATCAAACAGTATTTTTCAAACTTATTTCATACCTGGAGTTACTGAAGATTCAATAGCGATTATAATTTCATGAGATGTCTATTATTGTAATGAATAATGGTATTTTAGCTCCAATTGCAGTATTGCTAATATATAAGTTTTATATGTTTTGAGTGTAACTGCCAGTAGCAAGATAAGTGTGGATGATGGGCCCCAATATATTTTAATAAAGCGTAGCAAGCATATCTTGAATTTTGCAGAGTTTTTTCTCCTTTTTATATAAAAAGCAGTTTGGTGGCTTTCCTTGTATATGAAGAGAAAGAAGAAAATATAAATGACTCTTTCAATCTACTAAGCTAGAACATTAAAGTCGAGTAATATGAACTTCTATTCCCTATTTTAGCCTGAGTGTGTGCACTCTCTTTCACAACTTATCTTTTGAATATGGATATGTTTGTTGGAAAGTTATAAGAAAGGTTGTATGATGTTATGTTACCAATATTTTGCCCTCTTCATCTCTAAAAAGAGATGAACATGTACTCGTGTACCATTGGGAATAAAAGTAAATGTTGACTATGATAACTTGTATAAAACTTTCAAAGTAAAATAAAATGGCTCTAAAGATAGGAAAAAAATTATTATATACAAGCATTTCACCAATTTTAATCATAATGCGTTTAGTTCATATTTCGAGTATGTATTAAGACAAATGTCCAAATGTTTCGAAAATCTTTATATTCAAGAATTGTTTAATATATTTTCAAAACTTGAGTTGTTGCCACTGTGTTATTTGTATTGACAACTACGGGTATTGTTTTCTCATTTCATTTTCAATGGGTCGACATGATAACAGGAGGTGAGTAAATTGCTATAAGCTTCATAAAAGTAATGTATTGATACACCGTTTCTCTGATGCCAATGTGAAAAAGTCATGAATATCTGTATGTATATATGAGACATTCACCTTGATGTTTTGAATAAACACCGAAGTGCAAAACGACACAAAAGTGAAAATGTTTGATACATTTATCTGATGAATACATGATTCTCACCAAACAGTATGTTCAAACTTATTTCATACCTGGAGTTACTGAAGATTCAATAGCGATTATAATTTCATGAGATGTGTACTATTGTAATGAATAATGGTATTTTAGCTCCAATTGCAGTATTGCTAATATATAAGTTTTATATGTTTTGAGTCTAACTGCTAGTAGCTAGATAAGTGTGGTTGATGGGCCCCAATATATTTTAATAAAGCGTAGCAAGCATATCTTGAATTTTACAGAGTTTTTTCCCCTTTTTATATAAAAAGCAGTTTGGTGGCTCTCCTTGAATCTGAACTGTAAATGACTCTTTCAATCTACTAAGCTAGAACATTAAAGTCCAGTAATATGAACTTCTATTCCCTATTTTAGCCTCAGTGTGTGCACTATCTTTCACAACTTATCTTTTGAATATGGATATGTTTGTTGGAAAGTGTTGAGAAAGATTGTATGATGTTATGTTACCAATATTTTGCCCTCTTCATCTCTAAAAAGAGATGAACATGTACCTGTGTACCATTGGGAATGGAAGTAAATGTTGACTATGATAACTTGTATAAAACTTTGAAAGTAAAAAAAATGGCTCTAAAGACAGGAAAACAAAAATTATTACCTAAAAGAATTTCACCCATTTGAATCATAATGCGTTTAGTTCCTATTTTGAGTATGTATTAAGACAAATGTCCAAATGTTTCGAAAATGCTTATTTTCAAGAATTGTTCAATTTATTTTCAAAACTTGAGTTGTTGCCACTGTGTTATTTGTATTGACAACTACGGGTATTGTTTTCTCATTTCATTTTCAATGGGTCGACATGATAACAGGAGGTGAGTAATTTGCTATAAGCTTCATAAAAGTAATGTATTGATACACCGTTTCTCTGATGCCAATGTGAAAAAGTCATGAATATCTGTATGTATATATGAGACATTCACTTTGATGCTTAGAATAAACACCAAAGTGCAAAACGACACAAAAGTGAAAATGTTTGATACATTTATCTGATGAATGCATGATTCTCATCAAACAGTATTTTCAAACTTATTTCATACCTGGAGTTACTGAAGATTCAATAGCGATTATAATTTCATGAGATGTCTATTATTGTAATGAATAATGGTATTTTATCTCCAATTGCAGTATTGCTAATATATAAGTTTTATATGTTTTGAGTCTAACTGCCAGTAGCTAGATGAGTGTGGATGATGGGCCCCAATATATTTTAATAAAGCGTAGCAAGCATATCTTGAATTTTACAGAGTTTTTTCCCCTTTTTTATATAAAAAGCAGTTTGATGGCTCTCCTTGCATCTGAAGAAAAAAAATGACTCTTTCAACCTACTAAGCTAGAACATTAAAGTCCAGTAATATAAACTTCTATTCCCTATTTTAGCCTCAGTGTGTGCACTATCTTTCACAACTTATCTTTTGAATATGGATATGTGTGATGGAAAGTTATAATAAAAATTGTATAATGTTATGTTACCAATATTTTGCCCTTTTCATCACAAAAAGAGATGAACATTTACCTGTGTACCATTGGGAATAGAAGTAAATGTTGACTATGATAACTTGTATAAAACTTTGAAAGTAAAATAAAATGGCTCTAAAGATAGGAAAACAAAAATTATTACATAAAAGCATTTTACCCATTTTAATCATAATGTATTTAGTACATTTTTTGAGTATGTATTCAGAAAAATGTCCAAATGTTTCGAAAATGCTTATTTCAAGAATTGTTTAATATATTTTCAAAACTTGAGTTGTTGCCACTGTGTTATTTGTATTGACAACTACGGGTATTGTTTTCATATTTCATTTTCAATGGGTCGACATGATAACAGGAGGTGAGTAATTTCTATAAGCTTCATAAAAGTAATGTATTGATACACCGTTTCTCTGATGCTAATGTGAAAAAGTCATGAATATCTATATGTAAATATGAGACATTCACCTTGATGCTTAGAATAAACACCGAAGTGCAAAACGACACAAAAGTGAAAATGTTTGATACATTTATCTGATGAATGCATGATTCACATCAAACAGTATTTTCAAACTTATTTCATACCTGGAGTTACTGAAAATTCAATAGCGATTATAATTTTAAGAGATGTCTACTATTGTAATGAATAATGGTATTTTAGCTCCAATTGCAGTATTGCTAATATATAAGTTTTATATGTTTTGTGTCTAACTGCCAGTAGCTAGATAAGTGCGGATGATGGGCCCCAATATATTTTAACAAAGCGTAGCAAGCACATCTTGAATTTTACAGAGTTTTTTCCCCTTTTTTATATGAAAAGGCAGTTTGGTGGCTCTGCTTCCATCCGAAAAAAAGAAGAAAATATAAATGACTCTTTCAATCTACTTAGCTAGAACATTAAAGTCCAGTAGTATGAACTTTTATTCCCTATTTTAGCCTCAGTGTGTGCACTCTCTTTCACAACTTATCTTTTGAATATGGATATGTTTGTTGGAAAGTGTTGAGAAAGATTGTATGATGTTATGTTACCAATATTTTGCCCTCTTCATCTCTAAAAAGAGATGAACATGTACCTGTGTACCATTGGGAATAGAAGGAAATGTTGACTATGATAACTTGTATAAAACTTTGAAAGTAAAATAAAATGGCTCTAAAGATAGGAAAACAAAAATTATTACATAAAAGCATTTTACCCATTTGAATCATAATGCGTTTAGTTCATATTTTGAGTATGTATTAAGACAAATGTTCAAATGTTTCGAAAATGCTTATTTTCAAGAATTGTTTAATATATTTTCAAAACTTGAGTTGTTGCCACTGTGTTATTTGTATTGACAACTACGGGTATTGTTTTCTCATTTCATTTTCAATGGGTCGACATGATAACAGCTGGTGAGTAATTTGCTATAAGCTTCATAAAAGTAATGTATTGATACACCGTTTCTCTGATGCCAATGTGAAAAAGTCATGAATATCTGTATGTATATATGAGACATTCACCTTGATGCTTAGAATAAACACTGAAGTGCAAAACGACACAAAAGTGAAAATGTTTGATACATTTATCTGATGAATGCATGATTCTCATCAAGCAGTATTTTCAAACTTATTTCATACCTGGAGTTACTGAAGATACAATAGCGAGTAAAATTTCATGGGATGTCTACTATTTTAATAAATAATTGTATTTTCTCTCCAATTGCAGTATTGCTAATATATAAGTTTTATATGTTTTGAGTCTAACTGCCAGTAGCTAAATTGATGCGGATGATGGGCCCCAATATATTTTAATAAAGCGTAGCAAGCATATCTTGAAATTTACAGAGTTTTTTCCCTTTTTTATATAAAAAGCAGTTTGGTGGCTCTTCTTGCATCTGAAGAAAAGAAGAAAATATAAATGACTCTTTCAATCTACTTAGCTAGAACATTAAAGTCGAGTAATATGAACTTCTATTCCCTATTTTAGCCTCAGTGTGTGCACTATCTTTCACAACTTATCTTTTGAATATGGATATGTTTGTTGGAAAGTTATAAGAAAGATTGTATGATGTTATGTTACCAATATTTTGCCCTCTTCATCTCTAAAAAGAGATGAACATGTACCTGTGGACCATTGGGAATAGCAGTAAATTTTGACTATGATAACTTCTATAAAACTTTGAAAGTAAAGTAAAATGGCTCTAAAGATAGGAAAACAAAAATTATTACATAAAAGCATTTTACCCATTTTTATCATAATGCGTTTAGTTCCTATTTTGAGTATGTATTAAGACAAATGTCCAAATGTTTCGAAAATGCTTATTTTCAAGAATTGTTTAGTATATTTTCAAAACTTGAGTTGTTGCCACTGTGTTATTTGTATTGACAACTACGGGTATTGTTTTCTCATTTCATTTTCAATGGGTCGACATGATAACAGCTGGTAAGTAATTTGCTATAAGCTTCATAAAAGTAATGTATTGATACACCGTTTCTCTGATGCCAATGTGAAAAAGTCATGAATATCTGTATGTATATATGAGACATTCACCTTGATGCTTAGAATAAACACCGAAGTGCAAAACGACACAAAAGTGATACATTTATCTGATGAATGCATGATTCTCATCAAACAGAATTTGCAAACTTATTTCATACCTGGAGTTACTGAAGATTCAATAGCGATTATAATTTCATGAGATGTCTTCTATTGTAATGAATAATGGTATTTTAGCTCCAATTGCAGTATTGCTAATATATAAGTTTTATATGTTTTGAGTCTAACTGCCAGTAGCTAGATATGTGCGGATGACGGGCCCCAATATATTTTAATAAAGCTTAGCAAGCAAATGTTGAATTTTACAGAGTTTTTTCCCCTTTTTTATATGAAAAGCAGTTTGATGGCTCTCCTTGCATCTGAAGAAAAGAAGAAAATATAAATGACTCTTTCAATCTACTTAGCTAGAACATTAAAGTCGAGTAATATGAACTTCTATTCCCTATTTTAGCCTCAGTGTGTGCACTATCTTTCACAACTTATCTTTTGAATATGGATATGTTTGTTGGAAAGTTATAAGAAAGATTGTATGATGTTATGTTACCAATATTTTGCCCTCTTCATCTCTAAAAAGAGATGAACATGTACCTGTGGACCATTGGGAATAGCAGTAAATTTTGACTATGATAACTTCTATAAAACTTTGAAAGTAAAGTAAAATGGCTCTAAAGATAGGAAAACAAAAATTATTACATAAAAGCATTTTACCCATTTTTATCATAATGCGTTTAGTTCCTATTTTGAGTATGTATTAAGACAAATGTCCAAATGTTTCGAAAATGCTTATTTTCAAGAATTGTTTAGTATATTTTCAAAACTTGAGTTGTTGCCACTGTGTTATTTGTATTGACAACTACGGGTATTGTTTTCTCATTTCATTTTCAATGGGTCGACATGATAACAGCTGGTAAGTAATTTGCTATAAGCTTCATAAAAGTAATGTATTGATACACCGTTTCTCTGATGCCAATGTGAAAAAGTCATGAATATCTGTATGTATATATGAGACATTCACCTTGATGCTTAGAATAAACACCGAAGTGCAAAACGACACAAAAGTGATACATTTATCTGATGAATGCATGATTCTCATCAAACAGAATTTGCAAACTTATTTCATACCTGGAGTTACTGAAGATTCAATAGCGATTATAATTTCATGAGATGTCTTCTATTGTAATGAATAATGGTATTTTAGCTCCAATTGCAGTATTGCTAATATATAAGTTTTATATGTTTTGAGTCTAACTGCCAGTAGCTAGATATGTGCGGATGACGGGCCCCAATATATTTTAATAAAGCTTAGCAAGCAAATCTTGAATTTTACAGAGTTTTTTCCCCTTTTTTATATGAAAAGCAGTTTGATGGCTCTCCTTGCAACTGAAGAAAAAGGGGAAAATATGAACGGCTCTTTTATTCCACTAAACGAGAACGTTCAACTCGAATAATGTGAACTTCCATTCCCTATTTTACCTCAGTCTGTGTACTTTCTTTATGTTAACTTGATCTTTCAAAAATTAAGTTATTGCCAGTGTGCTATTTGTATTTACATTTAAAATTGTGCTATTTGTATTGACAATTACTGGTATTGTTTTCTCATTTCATTTTCGATGGGTTGACATGATAACAGAATGTTAGTATTTTGCCTCAAACTTTATACCAGTAATGGTTTAATACACTGCTTCTCTGATGACAATGTGAAAAAAATCTTTAATATCTGCATTCTTACTCGTCTACAACTAGGTTTTGATCTTGATGCTTAGGTTGAAAACTGATCTGCCAAAAAAACATGAAATTTCCAAAAATGTTTACTATAATTATCAGCTGAATGCATGATTCTCATCAAACAGCATTTTCAGACTTGTTTCATATCCAGGGTTACCCAAGATATAATCCTGAAGGAAAATCACTGAGGTGTCTACAATTACAATAAATAATGATATTTTAGCTCCCATTTAAGTATTGCCAATTGATAAGTTTTTATATGTCTCTTTTAATCTACTAAACTAGAAAATTCAAGTCAAGTAATGTGAAATTCTATTCCCTATTTTAGCCTCACTCTGTGTACTATCTTTCACAACTTATTTTTGAACATGGACATGTTTGTCGTATGGTTGTATGACAAATTGTATCCTGTTATGTTACCAATATTTTGCCCTCTTCATCTCTAAAATATAATGAACCTGTGCCTGAGTACCTTTGGGAATAGAAGTAACTGTTGACTTTGATAACTTATACAAATCTTTGAAGATAAAAAGAGATGGCTCCAAAGATAGGAAAACAAAAATTGTTACATAAAGCATTTTACCCATTGTAATTGTAATGCTTTTAGTTCATATTTTGAGTACATATTAAGACAAATGTCCAAATGTTTCGAAAATGCTTATTTTCAAAAATTGTTTAATATATTTTCAAAACTTGAGTTGTTACCTGTGTGTTATTTGTATTGGCAATTACGGGTATTGTTTTCTCATTTCATTTTCAATGGGTCGACAAGATAACAGAAGGTGAGTAATTTGCTATAAACTTCATAAGATTAATGTATTGATACACCGCTTCTCTGATGCCAATGTGAAAAATCATGAATATCTATATATATATATATATATATATATATGAGACATTCACCTTGATGCTTAGAATAAACACTGAAATGCGAAACGATAAAAAAGCGAAAATATTTGATACATTTATCTGATGAATGCATGATTCTCATCAAGCAGTATTTTCAAACTTATTTCATACCTAGAGTTACTGAAGATACAATAGCGATTAAAATTTCATGAGACGTCTACTTTTTTAATAAGTAATGGTATTTTAGCTCCAATTGCAGTATTGATAATATATAAGTTTTATATTTTTTTGAGTTTAACTGCCACGACTAGATAAATGCGGATCAAGGGCCCCAATATATTTGAATAAAGCTTAACAAGCAAATCTTGAATTTTACAGAGTTTTTTCCCCTTTTTTATATGAAAAGCAGTTTGATGGCTCTCCTTGCAACTGAAGAAAAAGGGGAAAATATGAACGGCTCTTTTATTCCACTAAACGAGAACGTTCAACTCGAATAATGTGAACTTCCATTCCCTATTTTACCTCAGTCTGTGTACTTTCTTTATGTTAACTTGATCTTTCAAAAATTAAGTTATTGCCAGTGTGCTATTTGTATTTACATTTAAAATTGTGCTATTTGTATTGACAATTACTGGTATTGTTTTCTCATTTCATTTTCGATGGGTTGACATGATAACAGAATGTTAGTATTTTGCCTCAAACTTTATACCAGTAATGGTTTAATACACTGCTTCTCTGATGACAATGTGAAAAAAATCATTAATATCTGCATTCTTACTCGTCTACAACTAGGTTTTGATCTTGATGCTTAGGTTGAAAACTGATCTGCCAAAAAAACATGAAATTTCCAAAAATGTTTACTATAATTATCAGCTGAATGCATGATTCTCATCAAACAGCATTTTCAGACTTGTTTCATATCCAGGGTTACCCAAGATATAATCCTGAAGGAAAATCACTGAGGTGTCTACAATTACAATAAATAATGATATTTTAGCTCCCATTTAAGTATTGCCAATTGATAAGTTTTTATATGTCTCTTTTAATCTACTAAACTAGAAAATTCAAGTCAAGTAATGTGAAATTCTATTCCCTATTTTAGCCTCACTCTGTGTACTATCTTTCACAACTTATATTTTGAACATGGACATGTTTGTCGTATGGTTGTATGACAAATTGTATCCTGTTATGTTACCAATATTTTGCCCTCTTCATCTCTAAAATATAATGAACCTGTGCCTGAGTACCTTTGGGAATAGAAGTAACTGTTGACTTTGATAACTTATACAAATCTTTGAAGATAAAAAGAGATGGCTCCAAAGATAGGAAAACAAAAATTGTTACATAAAGCATTTTACCCATTGTAATTGTAATGCTTTTAGTTCATATTTTGAGTACATATTAAGACAAATGTCCAAATGTTTCGAAAATGCTTATTTTCAAAAATTGTTTAATATATTTTCAAAACTTGAGTTGTTACCTGTGTGTTATTTGTATTGGCAATTACGGGTATTGTTTTCTCATTTCATTTTCAATGGGTCGACATGATAACAGAAGGTGAGTAATTTGCTATAAACTTCATAAGATTAATGTATTGATACACCGTTTCTCTGATGCCAATGTGAAAAAGTCATGAATATCTATATGTATATATGAGACATTCACCTTGATGCTTAGAATAAATACTGAAATGCAAAAACGACGCAAAGGTGAAAATGTTTGATACATTTATCTGATGAATACATGATTCTCATCAAACAGCATTTTCAAACTTTTTTCATACCTGGAGTTACTGAAGATTCAATAGCGATTATAATTTCATGAGATGTCTACTATTGTAATAAATAATGGTATTTTAGCTCCAATTGCAGTATTGCTAATATATAAGTTTTATATGTTTTGAGTCTAACTGCCAGTAGCTAGATAAGTGTGGATGATGGGCCCCAATATATTTTAATAAAGCGTAGCAAGCATATCTTGAATTTTACAGTTTTTTCCCCTTTTTATAAAAAAAGCAGTTTGGTGGCTCTCCTTGCATCTGAAGAAAAGAAGAAAATATAAATGACTCTTTCAATCTACTAAGCTAGAACATTATAGTCGAGTAATATGAACTTTAATTCCCTATTTTAGCCTCAGTGTGTGCACTAACTTTCACAACTTATCTTTTGAATATGGATATGTTTGTTGGAAAGTTATAAAAAAGATTGTACGATGTTATGTTACCAATATTTTGCCCTCTTCATCTCTAAAAAGAGATGAACATGTACCTGTGTACCATTGGGAATAGAAGAAAATGTTGACTATGATAACTTGTATAAAACTTTGAAAGTAAAATAAAATGGCTCTAAAGATAGGAAAACAAAAATTATTACATAAAAGCATTTTACCCATTTGAATCATAATGCGTTTAGTTCATATTTTGAGTATGTATTAAGACAAATGTCCAAATGTTTCGAAAAAGCTTAGATTGGAGAATTGTTTAATATATTTTCAAAACTTGAGTTGTTGCCACTGTGTTATTTGTATTGACAACTACGGGTATTGTTTTCTCATTTCATTTTCAATGGGTCGACATGATAACAGGAAGTGAGTAATGTGCTATAAGCTTCATAAAATTAATGTATTGATACACCGTTTCTCTGATGCCAATGTGAAAAGTCATGAATATATTTGTATGTATATATGAGACATTCACCTTGATGCTTAGAATAAACACCGAAGTGCAAAACGACACAAAAGAGAAAATGTTTGATACATTTATCTGATGAATGCATGATTCTCATCACACAGTATTTTCAAACTTATATCATACCTGGAGTTACTGAAGATACAATAGCGAGTAAAATTTCATGAGATGTCTACTATTTTAATAAATAATTGTATTTTCTCTCCAATTGCAGTATTGCTAATATATAAGTTTTATATGTTTTGAGTCTAACTGCCAGTAGCTAGATTGATGCGGATGATGGGCCCCAATATATTTTTATAAAGCGTAGCAAGCATATCTTGAAATTTACAGAGTTTCTTTTCCCTTTTTATATAAAAAGCAGTTTGGTGGCTCTTCTTGCATCTGAAGAAAAGAAGAAAATATAAATGACTCTTTCAATCTACTTAGCTAAAACATTAAAGTCGAGTAATATGAACTTCTATTCCCTATTTTAGCCTCAGTGTGTGCACTATCTTTCACAACTTATCTTTTGAATATGGATATGTTTGTTGGAAAGTTATAAGAAAGATTGTATGATGTTATGTTACCAATATTTTGCCATCTTCATCTCTAAAAAGAGATGAACATGTACCTGTGGACCATTGGGAATAGCAGTAAATTTTGACTATGATAACTTCTATAAAACTTTGAAAGTAAAGTAAAATGGCTCTAAAGATAGGAAAACAAAAAAATCTTACATAAAAGCATTTTAAAAACATTTTTATCATAATGCGTTTAGTTCCTATTTTGAGTATGTATTAAGACAAATGTCCAAATGTTTCGAAAATGCTTATTTTCAAGAATTGTTTAGTATATTTTCAAAACTTGAGTTGTTGCCACTGTGTAATTTGTATTGACAACTACGGGTATTGTTTTCTCATTTCATTTTCAATGGGTCGACATGATAACAGCTGGTAAGTAATTTGCTATAAGCTTCATAAAAGTAATGTATTGATACACCGTTTCTCTGATGCCAATGTGAAAAAGTCATGAATATCTGTATGTATGTATGAGACATTCACCTTGATGCTTAGAATAAACACCGAAGTGTAAAACGACACAAAAGTGAAAATGTTTGATACATTTATCTGATGAATGCATGATTCTCATCAAACAGTATTTTCAAACTTATTTCATACCTGGAGTTACTAAAGATTCAATAGCGATTATAATTTCATGAGATGTCTACTATTGTAATGAGTAATGGTATTTTAGCTCCAATTGCAGTATTGCTAATATATAAGTTTTATATGTTTTGAGTCTAACTGCCAGTAGCTAGATATGTGCGGATGACGGGCCCCAATATATTTTAATAAAGCTTAGCAAGCAAATCTTGAATTTTACAGAGTTTTTTCCCCTTTTTTATATGAAAAGCAGTTTGATGGCTCTCCTTGCATCTGAAGAAAAAGGGGAAAATATGAACGGCTCTTTTATTCCACTAAACGAGAACGTTCAACTCAAATTATGTGAACTTCCATTCCCTATTTTACCTCAGTCTGTGTACTTTCTTTATGTTTTACTTGATCTTTCAAAAATTAAGTTATTGCCAGTGTGCTATTTGTATTTACATTGTAAATTGTGTTATTTGTATTGACAATTACTGGTATTGTTTTCTCATTTCATTTTCGATGGGTTGACATGATAACAGAATGTTAGTATTTTGCCTCAAACTTTATACCAGTAATGGTTTAATACACTGCTTCTCTGATGACAATGTGAAAAAAATCATTAATATCTGCATTCTTACTCGTCTACAACTAGGTTTTGATCTTGATGCTCAGGTTGAAAACTGATCTGCCAAAAAAACATGAAATTTCCAAAAATGTTTACTATAATTATCAGCTGAATGCATGATTCTCATCAAACAGCATTTTCAGACTTGTTTCATATCCAGGGTTACCCAAGATATAATCCTGAAGGAAAATCACTGAGGTGTCTACAATTACAATAAATAATGATATTTTAGCTCCCATTTAAGTATTGCCAATTGATAAGTTTTTATATGTCTCTTTTAATCTACTAAACTAGAAAATTCAAGTCAAGTAATGTGAAATTCTATTCAGTATTTTAGCCTCACTTTGTGTACTATCTTTCACAACTTATTTTTGAACATGGACATGTTTGTCGTATGGTTGTATGACAAATTGTATCCTGTTATGTTACCAATATTTTGCCCTCTTCATCTCTAAAATATAATGAACCTGTGCCTGAGTACCTTTGGGAATAGAAGTAACTGTTGACTTTGATAACTTATACAAATCTTTGAAGATAAAAAGAGATGGCTCCAAAGATAGGAAAACAAAAATTGTTACATAAAGCATTTTACCCATTGTAATTGTAATGCTTTTAGTTCATATTTTGAGTACATATTAAGACAAATGTCCAAATGTTTCGAAAATGCTTATTTTCAAAAATTGTTTAATATATTTTCAAAACTTGAGTTGTTACCTGTGTGTTATTTGTATTGGCAATTACGGGTATTGTTTTCTCATTTCATTTTCAATGGGTCGACATGATAACAGAAGGTGAGTAATTTGCTATAAACTTCATAAGATTTATGTATTGATACACCGCTTCTCTGATGCCAATGTGAAAAATCATGAATATCTATATGTATATATGAGACATTCACCTTGATGCTTAGAATAAACACCGAAGTGCAAAACGACACAAAAGAGAAAATGTTTGATACATTTATCTGATGAATGCATGATTCTCATCAAGCAGTATTTTCAAACTTATTTCATACCTAGAGTTACTGAAGATACAATAGCGATTAAAATTTCATGAGATGTCTACTTTTTTAATGAATAATGGTATTTTAGCTCCAATTGCTGTATTGATAATATATAAGTTTTATTTGTTTTGAGTCTAACTGCCAGTAGCTAGATAAATGCGGATCAAGGGCCCCAATATATTTGAATAAAGCTTAGCAAGCATATCTTGAATTTTACAGAGTTTTTTCCCCTTTTTTATATGTAAAGCAGTTTGGTGGCTCACTGCATCTGAAGAAAAGAAGAAAATATAAATGACTCTTTCAATCTACTAAGCTAGAACATTCAAGTCGAGTAATATGAACTTCTATTCCCTATTTTAGCCCTAGTGTGTGCACTAACTTTCACAACTTATCTTTTGAATATGGATATGTTTGTTGGAAAGTTATAAGAAAGATTGTATGATGTTATGTTACCAATATTTTGCCCTCTTCATCTCTAAAAAGAGATGAACATGTACCTGTGTACCATTGGAAATAGAAGGAAATGTTGACTATGATAACTTGTATAAAACTTTGAAAGTAAAATAAAATGGCTCTAAAGATAGGAAAACAAAAATTATTACATAAAAGCATTTTACCCATTTGAATCATAATGCGTTTAGTTCATATTTTGAGTATGTATTCAGACAAATGTCCAAATATTTCGAAAATGCTTATATTGGAGAATTGTTTAATATATTTTCAAGATTTGAGTTGTTGCCACTGTGTTATTTGTATTGACAACTACGGGTATTGTTTTCTCATTTCATTTTCAATGGGTCGACATAATAACAGGAAGTGAGTAATTTGCTATAAGCTTCATAAAAGTAATGTATTGATACACCGTTTCTCTGATGCCAATGTGAAAAGTCATGAATATATTTGTATGTATATATGAGACATTCACTTTGATGCTTAGAATAAACACCGAAGTGCAAAACGACACAAAAGAGAAAATGTTTGATACATTTATCTGATGAATGCATGATTCTCATCACGCAGTATTTTCAAACTTATATCATACCTGGAGTTACTGAAGATACAATAGCGAGTAAAATTTCATGAGATGTCTACTATTTTAATAAATAATTGTATTTTCTCTCCAATTGCAGTATTGCTAATATATAAGTTTTATATGTTTTGAGTCTAACTGCCAGTAGCTAGATTGATGCGGATGATGGGCCCCAATATATTTTAATAAAGCGTAGCAAGCATATCTTGAAATTTACAGAGTTTTTTTTCCCTTTTTATATAAAAAGCAGTTTGGTGGCTCTCCTTGCATCTGAAGAAAAGAAGAAAATATAAATGACTCTTTCAATCTACTTAGCTAGAACATTAAAGTCGAGTAATATGAACTTTTATTCCCTATTTTAGCCTCAGTATGTGCACTATCTTTCACAACTTATCTTTTGAATATGGATATGTTTGTTGGAAAGTTATAAGAAAGATTATATGATGTTATGTTACCAATATTTTGCCCTCTTCATCTCTAAAAAGAGATGAACATATACCTGTGGACCATTGGGAATAGCAGTAAATTTTGACTATGATAACTTCTATAAAACTTTGAAAGTAAAGTAAAATGGCTCTAAAGATAGGAAAACAAAAAAATCTTACATAAAAGCATTTTACCCATTTTTATCATAATGCGTTTAGTTCCTATTTTGAGTATGTATTAAGACAAATGTCCAAATGTTTCGAAAATGCTTATTTTCAAGAATTGTTTAGTATATTTTCAAAACTTGAGTTGTTGCCACTGTGTTATTTGTATTGACAACTACGGGTATTGTTTTCTCATTTCATTTTCAATGGGTCGACATGATAACAGCTGGTGAGTAATTTGCTATAAGCTTCATAAAAATAATGTATTGATACACCGTTTCTCTGATGCCAATGTGAAAAAGTCATGAATAACTGTATGTATATATGAGACATTCATCTTGATGCTTAGAATAAACACCGAAGTGCAAAACGACACAAAAGTGAAAATGTTTGATACATTTATCTGATGAATGCATGATTCTGATCAAACAGTATTTTCAAACTTATTTCATACCTGGAGTTACTGAAGATTCAATAGCGATTATAATTTCATGAGATGTCTACTATTGTAATGAATAATGGTATTTTAGCTCCAATTGCAGTATTGCTAATATATAAGTTTTATATGTTTTGAGTCTAACTGCCAGTAGTTAGATATGTGCGGATGACGGGCCCCAATATATTTTAATAAAGCTTAACAAGCAAATCTTGAATTTTACAGAGTTTTTTCCCCTTTTTTATATGAAAAGCAGTTTGATGGCTCTCCTTGCATCTGAAGAAAAAGGGGAAAATATGAACGGCTCTTTTATTCCACTAAACGAGAACGTTCAACTCGAATAATGTGAACTTCCATTCCCTATTTTACCTCAGTCTGTGTACTTTCTTTATGTTTACTTGATCTTTCAAAAATTAAGTTATTGCCAGTGTGCTATTTGTATTTACATTTAAAATTGTGCTATTTGTATTGACAATTACTGGTATTGTTTTCTCATTTCATTTTCGATGGGTTGACATGATAACAGAATGTTAGTATTTTGCCTCAAACTTTATACCAGTAATGGTTTAATACACTGCTTCTCTGATGACAATGTGAAAAAAATCATTAATATCTGCATTCTTACTCGTCTACAACTAGGTTTTGATCTTGATGCTCAGGTTGAAAACTGATCTGCCAAAAAAACATGAAATTTCCAAAAATGTTTACTATAATTATCAGCTGAATGCATGATTCTCATCAAACAGCATTTTCAGACTTGTTTCATATCCAGGGTTACCCAAGATATAATCCTGAAGGAAAATCACTGAGGTGTCTACAATTACAATAAATAATGATATTTTAGCTCCCATTTAAGTATTGCCAATTGATAAGTTTTTATATGTCTCTTTTAATCTACTAAACTAGAAAATTCAAGTCAAGTAATGTGAAATTCTATTCCCTATTTTAGCCTCACTCTGTGTACTATCTTTCACAACTTATATTTTGAACATGGACATGTTTGTCGTATGGTTGTATGACAAATTGTATCCTGTTATGTTACCAATATTTTGCCCTCTTCATCTCTAAAATATAATGAACCTGTGCCTGAGTACCTTTGGGAATAGAAGTAACTGTTGACTTTGATAACTTATACAAATCTTTGAAGATAAAAAGAGATGGCTCCAAAGATAGGAAAACAAAAATTGTTACATAAAGCATTTTACCCATTGTAATTGTAATGCTTTTAGTTCATATTTTGAGTACATATTAAGACAAATGTCCAAATGTTTCGAAAATGCTTATTTTCAAAAATTGTTTAATATATTTTCAAAACTTGAGTTGTTACCTGTGTGTTATTTGTATTGGCAATTACGGGTATTGTTTTCTCATTTCATTTTCAATGGGTCGACATGATAACAGAAGGTGAGTAATTTGCTATAAACTTCATAAGATTAATGTATTGATACACCGCTTCTCTGATGCCAATGTGAAAAATCATGAATATCTATATGTATATATGAGACATTCACCTTGATGCTTAGAATAAACACTGAAATGCAAAACGATAAAAAAGCGAAAATATTTGATACATTTATCTGATGAATGCATGATTCTCATCAAGCAGTATTTTCAAACTTATTTCATACCTAGAGTTACTGAAGATACAATAGCGATTAAAATTTCATGAGATGTCTACTTTTTTAATGAATAATGGTATTTTAGCTCCAATTGCAGTATTGATAATATATAAGTTTTATATTTTTTGAATCTAACTGCCAGTAGTTAGATAAATGCGGATCAAGGGCCCCAATATATTTTAATAAAGCTTAGCAAGCATATCTTGAATTTTACAGAGTTTTTTCCCCTTTTTTATATGAAAAGCAGTTTGATGGCTCTCCTTGCAACTGAAGAAAAAGGGGAAAATATGAACGGCTCTTTTATTCCACTAAACGAGAACGTTCAACTCGAATAATATGAACTTCCATTCCCTATTTTACCATAGTCTGTGTACTTTCTTTATGTTTACTTGATCTTTCAAAAATTAAGTTATAGCCAGTGTGCTATTTGTATTTACATTTAAAATTGTGCTATTTGTATTGACAATTACTGGTATTGTTTTCTCATTTCATTTTCGATGGGTTGACATGATAACAGAATGTTAGTATTTTGCCTCAAACTTTATACCAGTAATGGTTTAATACACTGCTTCTCTGATGACAATGTGAAAAAAATCATTAATATCTGCATTCTTACTCGTCTACAACTAGGTTTTGATCTTGATGCTTAGGTTGAAAACTGATCTGCCAAAAAAAACATGAAATTTCCAAAAATGTTTACTATAATTATCAGCTGAATGCATGATTCTCATCAAACAGCATTTTCAGACTTGTTTCATATCCAGGGTTACCCAAGATATAATCCTGAAGGAAAATCACTGAGGTGTCTACAATTACAATAAATAATGATATTTTAGCTCCCATTTAAGTATTGCCAATTGATAAGTTTTTATATGTCTCTTTTAATCTACTAAACTAGAAAATTCAAGTCAAGTAATGTGAAATTCTATTCCCTATTTTAGCCTCACTCTGTGTACTATCTTTCACAACTTATATTTTGAACATGGACATGTTTGTCGTATGGTTGTATGACAAATTGTATCCTGTTATGTTACCAATATTTTGCCCTCTTCATCTCTAAAATATAATGAACCTGTGCCTGAGTACCTTTGGGAATAGAAGTAACTGTTGACTTTGATAACTTATACAAATCTTTGAAGATAAAAAGAGATGGCTCCAAAGATAGGAAAACAAAAATTGTTACATAAAGCATTTTACCCATTGTAATTGTAATGCTTTTAGTTCATATTTTGAGTACATATTAAGACAAATATTCAAATGTTTCGAAAATGCTTATTTTCAAAAATTGTTTAATATATTTTCAAAACTTGAGTTGTTACCTGTGTGTTATTTGTATTGGCAATTACGGGTATTGTTTTCTCATTTCATTTTCAATGGGTCGACATGATAACAGAAGGTGAGTAATTTGCTATAAACTTCATAAGATTAATGTATTGATACACTGTTTCTCTGATGCCAATGTGAAAAAGTCATGAATATCTATATGTATATATGAGACATTCACCTTGATGCTTAGAATAAACACTGAAATGCAAAACGACGCAAAGGTGAAAATGTTTGATACATTTATCTGATGAATGCATGATTCTCATCAAACAGTATTTTCAAACTTATTTCATACCTAGAGTTACTGAAGATTGAATAGCGATTATAATTTCATGAGATGTCTGCTATTGTAATGAATAATGGTATTTTAGCTCCAATTGCAGTATTGCTAATATATAAGTTTTATATGTTTTGAGTCTAACTGCCAGTAGCTAGATAAGTGTGGATGATGGGCCCCAATATATTTTAATAAAGCGTAGCAAGCATATCTTGAATTTTACAGTTTTTTCCCCTTTTTATAAAAAAAGCAGTTTGGTGGCTCTCCTTGCATCTGAAAAAAAAGAAGAAAATATAAATGACTCTTTCAATCTACTAAGCTAGAACATTAAAGTCGAGTAATATGAACTTCTATTCCCTATTTTAGCCCTAGTGTGTGCACTAACTTTCACAACTTATCTTTTGAATATGGATATGTTTGTTGGAAAGTTATAAGAAAGATTGTATGATGTTATGTTACCAATATTTTGCCCTCTTCATCTCTAAAAAGAAATGAACATGTACCTGTGTACCATTGGGAATAGAAGGAAATGTTGACTATGATAACTTGTATAAAACTTTGAAAGTAAAATAAAATGGCTCTAAAGATAGGAAAACAAAAATTATTATATAAAAGCATTTTACCCATTTGAATCATATTGCGTTTAGTTCATATTTTGAGTATGTATTAATACAAATGTGCAAATGTTTCGAAAATGCTTATTTTCAAGAATTGTTTAATATATTTTCAAAACTTGAGTTGTTGCCACTGTGTTATTTGTATTGACAACTACGGGTATTGTTTTCTCATTTCATTTTCAATGGGTCGACATGATAACAGGAAGTGAGTAATTTGCTATAAGCTTCATAAAAGTAATGTATTGATACACCGTTTCTCTGATGCCAATGTGAAAAAGTCATGAATATCTGTATGTATATATGAGACATTCACCTTGATGCTTAGAATAAACACCGAAGTACAAAACGACACAAAAGTGAAAATGTTTGATACATTTATCTGATGAATGCATGATTCTCATCACACAGTATTTTCAAACTTATATCATACCTGGAGTTACTGAAGATACAATAGCGAGTAAAATTTCATGAGATGTCTACTATTTTAATAAATAATTGTATTTTCTCTCCAATTGCAGTATTGCTAATATATAAGTTTTATATGTTTTGAGTCTAACTGCCAGTAGCTAGATTGATGCGGATGATGGGCCCCAATATATTTTAATAAAGCGTAGCAAGCATATCTTGAAATTTACAGAGTTTTTTCCCCTTTTTATATAAAAAGCAGTTTGGTGGCTCTCCTTGCATCTGAAGAAAAGAAGAAAATATAAATGACTCTTTCAATCTACTTAGCTAGAACATTAAAGTCGAGTAATATGAACTTCTATTCCCTATTTTAGCCTCAGTGTGTGCACTATCTTTCACAACTTATCTTTTGAATATGGATATGTTTGTTGGAAAGTTATAAGAAAGATTGTATGATGTTATGTTACCAATATTTTGCCATCTTCATCTCTAAAAAGAGATGAACATGTACCCGTGGACCATTGGGAATAGCAGTAAATTTTGACTATGATAACTTCTATAAAACTTTGAAAGTAAAGTAAAATGGCTCTAAAGATAGGAAAACAAAAAAATCTTACATAAAAGCATTTTACCCATTTTTATCATAATGCGTTTAGTTCCTATTTTGAGTATGTATTAAGACAAATGTCCAAATATTTCGAAAATGCTTATTTTCAAGAATGGTTTAGTATATTTTCAAAACTTGAGTTGTTGCCACTGTGTTATTTGTATTGACAACTACGGGTATTGTTTTCTCATTTCATTTTCAATGGGTCGACATGATAACAGCTGGTGAGTAATTTGCTATAAGCTTCATAAAAGTAATGTATTGATACACTGTTTCTCTGATGCCAATGTGAAAAAGTCATGAATATCTGTATGTATATATGAGACATTCACCTTGATGCTTAGAATAAACACCGAAGTGCACAACGACACAAAAGTGAAAATGTTTGATACATTTATCTGATGAATGCATGATTCTCATCAAACAGTATTTTCAAACTTATTTCATACCTGGAGTTACTGAAGATTCAATAGCGATTATAATTTCATGAGATGTCTACTATTGTAATGAATAATGGTATTTTAGCTCCAATTGCAATATTGCTAATATATAAGTTTTATATGTTTTGAGTCTAACTGCCAGTAGCTAGATATGTGCGGATGACGGGCCCCAATATATTTTAATAAAGCTTAGCAAGCAAATCTTGAATTTTACAGAGTTTTTTCCCCCGTTTTTATATGAAAAGCAGTTTGATGGCTCTCCTTGCAACTGAAGAAAAAGGGGAAAATATGAACGGCTCTTTTATTCCACTAAACGAGAACGTTCAACTCGAATAATATGAACTTCCATTCCCTATTATACCATAGTCTGTGTACTTTCTTTATGTTTACTTGATCTTTCAAAAATTAAGTTATAGCCAGTGTGCTATTTGTATTTACATTTAAAATTGTGCTATTTGTATTGACAATTACTGGTATTGTTTTCTCATTTCATTTTCGATGGGTTGACATGATAACAGAATGTTAGTATTTTGCCTCAAACTTTATACCAGTAATGGTTTAATACACTGCTTCTCTGATGACAATGTGAAAAAAATCATTAATATCTGCATTCTTACTCGTCTACAACTAGGTTTTGATCTTGATGCTCAGGTTGAAAACTGATCTGCCAAAAAAACATGAAATTTCCAAAAATGTTTACTATAATTATCAGCTGAATGCATGATTCTCATCAAACAGCATTTTCAGACTTGTTTCATATCCAGGGTTACCCAAGATATAATCCTGAAGGAAAATCACTGAGGTGTCTACAATTACAATAAATAATGATATTTTAGCTCCCATTTAAGTATTGCCAATTGATAAGTTTTTATATGTCTCTTTTAATCTACTAAACTAGAAAATTCAAGTCAAGTAATGTGAAATTCTATTCCCTATTTTAGCCTCACTCTGTGTACTATCTTTCACAACTTATATTTTGAACATGGACATGTTTGTCGTATGGTTGTATGACAAATTGTATCCTGTTATGTTACCAATATTTTGCCCTCTTCATCTCTAAAATATAATGAACCTGTGCCTGAGTACCTTTGGGAATAGAAGTAACTGTTGACTTTGATAACTTATACAAATCTTTGAAGATAAAAAGAGATGGCTCCAAAGATAGGAAAACAAAAATTGTTACATAAAGCATTTTACCCATTGTAATTGTAATGCTTTTAGTTCATATTTTGAGTACATATTAAGACAAATGTCCAAATGTTTCGAAAATGCTTATTTTCAAAAATTGTTTAATATATTTTCAAAACTTGAGTTGTTACCTGTGTGTTATTTGTATTGGCAATTACGGGTATTGTTTTCTCATTTCATTTTCAATGGGTCGACATGATAACAGAAGGTGAGTAATTTGCTATAAACTTCATAAGATTAATGTATTGATACACCGCTTCTCTAATGCCAATGTGAAAAAATCATGAATATCTATATGTATATATGAGACATTCACCTTGATGCTTAGAATAAACACTGAAATGCAAAACGATAAAAAAGCGAAAATGTTTGATACATTTATCTGATGAATGCATGATTCTCATCAAGCAGTATTTTCAAACTTATTTCATACCTAGAGTTACTGAAGATACAATAGCGATTAAAATTTCATGAGTTATCTACTATTTTAATAAATTATGGTATTTTATCTCCAATTGCAGTATTGCTAATGTATAAGTTTTATATGTTTTCAGTTCAACTGCCAGTAGCTAGATAAATGTGGAGCTTTCAAAGAAGCACACTGTTAGGATTATCACACAACTAATGTCTAAGTTATTTCAAGTTCTGCTGCCCTTTTAGATCTGATCTTTACTTCAATAGCTTAAAATACACAAATTATCGGCCTTCACGCTGGAATTTTCGCAAATAAAATCGTTTATTACTTTTTTTATATTTGGTTGTTCTATTCAATCATGTATTTTATTAATATAAGCTATTTTTCGTAGTATTATCCTTCTATGTATTTATCTTAAGGAGCATTTTTAATAGGTATTTCTTTGAAGTTCTGGTTGTGCCAAACACTTGGTTTCCCACCAGGAAGTAGTGGTAGTTCATCTGACACCGAGTTTGTTGCCTAACTTGGAGTTTGTTTGTCTAAGCAATGGGTTACAGTTGCCTACGTGGTAGTCTTTGCTTATGTTGCCATTATTAATGTCATAAAACTTGCTAAACTAAGGCATGATGGACAGATAACAGCAAGAAGACGTGTGAAGATGATTACAAATGACGAAGCAACTCTCGCTTTGACAACAAGGAAATCACGGCGTTACGTGACTAGAGACAATAGCTAAAATGTTCTAAACAGAGTTCTGATTGCCGACTGACTACATGTAACTTATTTTTTTCACATAAATACATGCAAATTTTACTGTCGTTTTAATAGATAATCTTATGATACACTGTGCACCTTCAAAATCTTGGGCAATAATAAAAAAATTACGGTAACAATTAAAGGCTAACGGGAAGTCGGAAATAGCTTTTCGGAAAAACCCATAAATTGTCGGCTTAAATCAAAGCTTAACAGGGGCGTAAAGCTATAAAGCTTCAGAAACAACCCTGCTCTGGGTATTTATCCACCCTTTCTTGAATAGCTCCCACATGGTCTGGGGCAACAGGCAAAGCATGGGCAACAGCGTCATGAACTTTGGAGTACAACTCATTAAGTTGTTTAAATTTGGAGGCTGTGTCTTTTGCCATCTCTCTTATTCGCTTATTAAAACACAGCTAGGAAGTTTTGTCAATGATTCCCTGACGCAAGTCTGAGATTATGTGTTCCTGCAGGTATTTGAAACAGTGGTTGCCCACAAAACTTCCACTGTGATAAGCCTGTATCTTGATCTTGTTTGGCTGTCTCCAGATTTGCAGTTACTGGCCCAGATAGCTAGTCTAATGACAGTGCCGCTTTCTGTACAGAAATTTGTTAGTCTACATGAGTTAGTTTGGCTTTCAGTCCAGCTTCCCAAGTAGGCAGCTGAGCTAAAGCCACATCACCATGACCGGTTTTTAGCTGCAAGACCAATCTTTCTCTGTCCTGTTTCAGCCAGTATATTTTTCTCCAGTCTTGAATGTACAAATCAAACTGCCTTTCTGTTAAAGTTACATTTGATTTAGCCAGATCAATAGCTATTGTTTGGTCAATAGAATGACAAACGTCCTCCAACAAATCATGATGTAGTTTGATAATGCCCAGCAAAATATGCAAATACGGAAGGCACACGTGTCTCACAATAATGTCCCATATAGGTTCATTGCATTGTGATACTGTTGTGCTTAAGCCTTGAGTCCTTTCCCGTCAGTGATAATGTCACTGTGGTCTTTCTTGGGGGAATTTAGTTTTTGTGCTATAGGCAATCCTCTCTCATTCAATTCACTTGCATTTCATCCCTGAAAATTAGACACCAAAGGCAGCAAAATGAACTACGTACACCCATAAAGCCTATTGTCAAAATTTTGAAACACTTTTTTACACAGAGAAACACAAAATCCGTATATAATATGATACTAAATATAGGAACATGCGTGTAATCCTATTTTAGACCATGTATGATAGAGGTTTTTTGAATGCACATTTACGGGTAGTTACTGAGTTAGGTTATTTCAAGCATAATAAGTTTGTAAACTACGATCTTTATCAAAATGAACTGATGCATTAGGTTTAACAAAAAACATTTGATAGAAATTATTATGCATATTCCTAATATAACATGTGTGAAGTCTGAATTAAGGGAGATGACTGCTATCTTAGCACAGGCTCCATTTTACCAGAGAAAGCACCCCGCTGGGCACACAAATACATTACAACAACAACAACATCTGTGTGTACATTAAAATGTCACCTAGGCAATCAGCGTGGTGCCGTCACGGGATCTCTATTTTACATTTATCACAGCTATAAAAATAGACCACAGCGGCTTAACCCCTTCCAAGAGTAATTGAATCATTATAGTACAGGAACTATCCAGGCTTCTGACAATTTAGGAAGCTTGTGCAGGTTTCATGCTTGAATAAATATCCGTGTATATATATGTACATATATATATATATATATATATATATATATATATATATATATATATATATATATATACATATACATATATGATATAGATATATATATATATACATATATATAGTAAAAAGGTTCACATTGCTCTATATAGAGCAAATGCATATTTTGAAGATGCTAGCAATTTGTTGTTGTGTATGTATAAATTATATTTACCACAAAATCGTACCCATTGTTCAGAAAAACTGACAATGTTTTAGGACATGAAAGTTTTGATTGTAGTGTGCACAGTAAATACAAACATGATTTTATTAGTCATGATATATATATATATAAATATATAAATGAAATGTTACCAAACAGGAGCTTCCCTCATTCCCCCTTGGTTATGGGTGATATGTATATTTTGATATCCTTCATGTGCATATTAAGCTTTACCCCTTTGCACAAGCACCAAGTGGAATTTTTTAACACTCATGATACTATGCAATTTTAAAAGAGTCATTCATGCATTATTGTGTGGATTCAGGATTCATTAAGTGGCAGGCTAAGTTTCATGTGATGAAAAGGCTATCATTGGGCTACTTGTCTCAATTTTGTAATGTGGCATGCCCGTTTTTCCTGACAGATTAACAAGCCTGATGTGTAGATTTTCTGCCACGTCAGACATAGCGCATCAGTATTGACTGCAAATTGAAAATATGAAAATTTAAGTTGAGAGATGCATGTATTCAGGCAACTGGAAAACTAAATGTAGTGGATTGAAAGAAGAGTTCCCCTATCCCCCGTCTAGCACCTCCCCCCCCCCCCCCCCCCCAAGGGAAAATCAATGTTCTCCAGCACCTGTATGAATATACAGGTCAGGGCCGAGACTTAACAGCTACAGGGAATGAAGAATGGATTCCCGTGTTGGAGAGTATTTCCTCCCAGCAACTGGGTATTAATCAACAAATAATTACAGACTGTAATGAAGAACTGTTACCTCAGCTTGGGGTGGCTTGGGTAACTGGCAGAAAACCAGTTCTTATGCCTGCTCAGTCAGCTGCCACCTTGCATTGTACCAGTCATACTCTACAGGGTGAAACTCTTGTAGCTGTCCATCAATGTACAGCAAACTGTGTCAACTTGCCCCATGGAATACAGTTTGTAGATACCTTAGCTCCTTTAAAAGGTTGCTGCTTAGCTATCTGCATAGCAAACACTGGAGTTGAGGATGTTTGGATAAAACCAAGATCTGTTGTTGGGGAAGTATGGCGGGCTGATGTTGTCAGTGCTGAGTTTGACCAGCAATGTAGGGTAGAAGTAGTTGACAGTGAAGTAAAGGTTGGAATGCCTAAAGTCAATGTGAGTAAGATTGATCCGAGTATGGAGAGGAATCCAGATGATATTTTAGCAATGTTGGATGTCGATTTATCTGACTTGACCCCTGCGCAGAAGGAAAAATTAAACTCATTACTCCAAAAACATGCAAAGGTTTTTAGTATGGGAGATGACGACCTTGGGTTTACAGACACAGTGAAACATGAGATTCATCTGCATGATGACACTCCCATTCATGTTCCACACAGAAGAGGGCCTTTAAATGTACAGGAAGAGGTAAGGCAGCATTTGGAAAGTTGGGCCAAACAAGGCATTATCCGCAAGAGCAAGAGTCCTTGGGCATTCCAGTCTGTGTTGGTTAGAAAGAAGGCTAAAAGTCTTAGAATATGTGTCGATTATCGTCCTATGAATTTAAGGACTCGCAAGGATGCATACCCATTGCCACGAATAGAAGAGACCCTTGAAACACTAGGTGCTGCCCTCAGGGAGCAAGAAGGTCAACCTTCAGTGAGGAACAGTTGTGCTGTGGGGCATTCAGGAACTTGTAGGAAGGGTAAACATAGGGCGTGACACCAGATAGAATCATGGCAGCTGGGACCAGGGTCGTGATATGGGAGTCATAAATCCAGTGCCATCCATGCAGTTTTGGTACATCCAGGTTTCCTATAGTCAGTAAGTTTGCTGTCGGTTGTAGTTCTTTGGATTTAGAAAATATTATGTGGTTCTTGACCAAAGATTTAGGAGCACAGTAACAGTAAAAGTTGAGATGTGTTGTCACTCCTGCTGGTTAACTCACTGGGAGAAAACATGAGCTGACACATGGTGTACTCCATGTGATATGTTGTATGACATTACTTGCATGATATTTCCTTTGGGGAAGAGGATCCCATGTAAACTTTGCATTTGTTAAACTAAATGTTTGCAGTAAACGCATAGTGACACAAGTGATGCCCCTCTGTATTATCTATTGTACTCTGGTTGACTTTGAATTTCTGCGACTGCCACACGGCTGCCAAACAGCATTGTTGCAGTTTGTGCATAATGTTTTGGCCAATTTGTTCCCTGTCCTTGGTTCTTCAAAACGTTTCTGCTGTTTTCCGAATTATGATAATTAATTTTATTGTCCTCTTTGTATACCTTTAAAAAATAATCAAATACATCCACTTCTCCCTGCCCCCAAAGCCCCACACACATAAAAATAACCCCCCAAACCCTCCATACGGCCACTCATGAAATAGTTATTTGATATATTGCAACTTGCAAGGAGATTAATATGATTCTGGTGAAATAGGTTTAATTAAAATACCCTGTACCGAATTTTGTCTTCTGTAAGAATCAATACTTTAATAAAACGTCAAAACCTGAATGTTGTCAATGTTATAGCGGCACATTAATTGTTCAAATACTTTAAATAAAACCTTTGCGTCCAATGAACTATCATATCATTTCTTTGAAATTTCAAATACATCGCAATGTATTTAATTTCGCTAAAAAAATTATCAAATGTATTTTATTAGCGAAATTAAATACATTGCAAACAATACTTATTATTTGATTTTGCAATAACTATATCAGTTGTTCTTTCTTTGAATTCGATCTTTTATCTGCTGTAAAAACAGTCTGTACATGCTGCAGTTATATGCTGATTAAAATGGTTTTGCGAGGCTTGTATTTTACCTCAGCAAAGCATTATAGTATAAATTGTTTTGTATTCTGATTTTATAACCCATATACCAACACAAGGACAGAAATATATTTCACTTGATTATTTGAGTACATGCATTGTGTTCATGTAGTGATACACGCTTATTGTAGATATAAGTATATGTAAGGAACCATCAAAACGTATGTCGTACTCCATCCGAAAAATACACCATAACAGCTCCAATTTATATTTTATGTCCATGTAAACATTAAATCTCTTGTTTTCCTATCACAACTGTACATTTTCTGGATATGAAATCAACAGATGAAGAACCATGGCCTCAGTGCCGGAAATAAAAGACAAATTTCAATTCATTCGCGATATTAGGTAGACAAAAGTCTTTGTATGATCAAATAACTTTTAAAATCCTCTATGAATCAAGAGTTAACCAAATTACAATAATTTACATCTTTCTTCCCTAAACGTGCATTAATGTCATACATGTAGGTGATCTAGTTAAGAATGTTGTGTTACAAATGTCAGTTTGAAATGTGTCCAATTCACCCAGTTCTAACCTAGTAAAATGCAGAGACTTAACACTTATTATCATAATGAAGGCTTCTTTGCAGCCCTACTTTGCACCTACGCACATATTTGTTCCTATAAGCCATTCCAAAGAAAAGGCGTTGGGGTTTTTTTTGCCCAAAGGCCTACTTGTGATACTGTAAAAAATCTTGTGTTAACCGCGTTATTATATCTTCGAAGTATCTAATAACTGGCCTCATAACAATCGTTAAAACATAGAATACTATGCTGAGATTTTGAAAGAAAGGACCCCATATCGTGATCTCGAATTCTGCACTTCAGGACTTGGTGATTGGACAATACAAGTACCATGCCACTCATTTGCATAATAAGCAGCTTGGGTTTGTAGTTGCAAACATGTAGAGGTTTTGACAAAGCATAAAACATTCTTCACATTTGTTAAAAGAGGCTTAATTTCGTTTGACATTTTCCTAATAAACAAGAAACTCTTTTTCCCTTTCCCAGGAAGCTGTGCCGAAAGATCCTTCTCTTCGAGCCCTGTGGAATCAACATGTGCAAAACACAGTAAGTGTACAATTAGAAAACTAAGCATATGCTCTTACCATCAGAAACAAGAATATCGACCTTGAATTGATGTTCGATGTTGCAAAGGCTCCATTCATATATCAATCGAAGTCGACTTACTTTGCAGTCTTGGAACACTAATAATGCATCTATCATTGTGAATTTTATGAACCAGATTTTTTACCAATTTTTATGCTGGAATACACGATGGATGCAGTGAATCAAATGAACATGTACATACAATTACTGTCCAATGTTTTTGCTGCTCATGATGTACAAATCGTTTGACGTACAAACCACTTCCCACAGATTATGCATCGCCCATAGTGCTTACCTCAAGTGCTTTTATGTAGTTTTGAAAAGATCTATGTGACAGCAGTATAAAATTGCAACAAATGTCACCAGGCAAGCAAATTGTATCATGTTTACAGAAACATATTCGTAACACATGACGCACAACTATGTCCACTTGGAAAAATGTTGGTTATAATGCATGTTTTACCACTAAAGGTGATACAAGCTTTAAGATTAAATGGATGAGGTTGTAATTTAAACTTTTCTAACGCAAAAATAATTGTGTCAAACAAGCAGAAGGGTTAAATATGAAAAATGTAACCACAAGCACTTTGTTGACCAAATTCATTGATTATTATTATTATTATTATTATTATTATTATTATTATTATTATTATTATTATTATTATTATTATTATTATTATTATTATTATCATTATTATTATTATTATTATTATTATTATTATTATTGTTATCATTATCATCATCATCATCATCATCATCATCATTATTATTATTATCATTTTATTATTGAGTCGTGTACAGGTCAGAAATAATTAGCAATGTTGGATGTATACGGATATGTATATATTACAATTCAGTTTGTCGCTTGAGAACAAATGCAATGACTGCAATTAGCATTTGTTATAATCAATACAGGCTATATATGTCCTTGTAAATGTACTCTGTGCTGGTAACTGAGCTGATTTGAATATTGGCATACAACCTAAAAACATATATTTACACATTGTAAGAAGTCAGTTTTCTTTCATTTCACTTTCATATCTACATGTACGTAGTATGTGGAGAGTCTAGTTACATACTGGAAGATTTAAATTAAAGGTTACTACGTCGAGATGACTCACTGCCATGTGATTGTGCTTATTATGTAGCATTAAGATCATGAACAGCCGCTTAAATGATTTTCATGAAACCTAGAGATGGAAAGCGTATGTTAAGCTTTACTAAAACTTTGTTCAATTCGGAGGCAAGTGCCATGTGCAGTAAATTACTGGTAACGAAAAAGAAATGTTAATGTGTCTATTTTTAGTCACACCAAAGTAATTATTGTTGCTCATTAATTCATTTATCATCAAAACACGATATATATATATATATATATATATATATATATATATATATATATATATATATATATATATATATATATATATATATATATATATATATATATATATATAAATATATATATATATATATATATTCACAAACGTGCAACTTCACTGCTACCATACATACCCAGTTACCAAAGAATGAAGTAGGGTTACATCGTTTTCGTGATATTTTAGAGAGGAGAACATAAAATGTTCTATCTCCATAATAAATACGAGTCAGAGAACATAGCCCACCGTTCAGCATGGTTAATGGAGTATATATCAAGTAAGTCACAAAAGCATTACCCATATTCATAAATTTGAACCAAGCAATTTGCCCCCTTAGCAGACTTTTCCTCGTTCCGAGCGAGAGTCTGCCCTAGATCTACAGCTTATTCTTTTAATGGTCATTTAATGGATTGCCGGTACTGAGTTATTAAAGAACTTGGGTTCATTTAATCAGAAATTTGTGCCTGAGTCATAGCTGATGCTTCCACGACCACAAGTGCATGCACAGTGATAATGACCGAGACCCCTGGCAGTAATTTGTTGAACACCTTGACAGCGTGGTTTATCAGCTTTACAATTCGGTGATCCACTGGAGCTAAATATGTCAAAATGGAGGAACAGGATGCTGCGTATTCAGAGAAAGGAAAGTTTTAGCTGGTATTTCTTAAAGAAGGATGGAGGCTGCTAAAAATGTCGGAACACTGAAGAACACCATGTTCGAATGAAAACACCATTATTTTTACTGTATATGCAATAGCATAAACGCATATAACTTTTGTTGCGTCACTCTCAAGATAGAGTATGCAGTTGGTGTTGTGCAGACAATTTTTATTGAAAACATGTACGACATAAAAGGAGAGTCTAAAGACAGAATTAAAAGTGCCAGTTTTTACTTTTCATGTCCAGGAAACACGTGCTCTGAGCATGGCTTTCCAGCATTGCGTCACTGTTTATGAATATGTGATGCGCCCTCTGTATATTAAATTCATCATGGGGAAAATACATTTGTCAAACCAAGCAACACATACAGGCTGATAACTTCATGTGATACTATAGGTAAAACAGTGTGTTAATTACAGGTAAATGGCTCCCAAAGGTGTAAGCAGAAGACAACCAAGAACTATTTCGTAGAGTGACCCCTGTCTTGAACCCCTCTATACGTGAAACCTGGTTTAAACGACCAAATTTGGTCGCCAAAGTTGTTTTTCTTCAAAGATTTTAATGGTTGTAATTATTAAATTTAATAAACGATAATTTCTTTTTAAAGCACATGTGATCGATTATGGTGAAGTAGTGGGGCAGAAATTTTCGTACCTAGTAAAGTCGGCGCTGGAGTTCAGCTGTTGAGGTCATGAATGCGGGGTTCCTTTAATGGGTGACCACCCGCCTTATACGACAGCTGTTTAGTCTATGCTAGGGGTGTTTGCTCAAAATAGGGACTACTGTACGCAGTAACCTGTACCTGATTGGCCACAATGGGGAAGTCATACCTGCCACCTTCAGACAAGTTTGCCTGCCTGGTTTGTGGGGATTGCGTCTGTGCAGGAACAGATACAAGAAGTAGTTATAGCCACATCATCCCTGTCAGTATATCCATAGCGAAAACACCCAGGCCAAAGAACACAGTAAACGATTGTGTCTGTGTAGGAACAGATACAAGAAATAGCAACAGCCACATCATCCCTGTCGGTACATCCATAGCGAGAACACCCAGGCCAAGGAACGCAGTAAATGATTTTCACACAAATGTTCTATGCAAGAAATGTAAACGAGCTGTTATAACCATTCAAACAATCAGAGAAAAAAAAATGCATTCATGCCACTGTACTCTGTTCTGCAAAACCACAAGTGGATTCCCCTCTGGCCCACCCGAGGTGTGAGTTTATTAAGATAATTGACTCATCGAAGATTACAATAGCTACTGTGTATGGAAATTGCCGAGCAACAAAATGGCTGATGGTGCTATCCTTGAGTACATTGCCCACTTCTCCTCATTGGGCCAGTTGCAGACTGTGGCTGCTGAGTGATGCTGTGCGCTTTTTCACTGTAAGCTTGTAGAGTTAGGGCAGACTTTTGCCGGGGGCCAACAGTCTATTGCCCTCCAGAAAGTCTGTTTAGCTGGCAACCCAATAATGAGAACAAAGTGTTTCAAGAGTTACCAAACACACTCGCATAAACATATGCTCGTTTCAAAGTAGGATTTGGTCAGAGGGGATTTAATTTCATATCAGAAGAACAATGCTGAAAATGCATAGATACACCGGAGTAGGCTTCCTTCTTTCACCAGTATGGGTGGCATTAAATGATAATGCAGATATTTACCATAGTATTCCACTGTAACATACTACACTGAATGGCGCAGTTGCTTCTTTTATCAAGGAAAGAGGTGCTCCCATCTTGCAGTTTAGTATATTGAATATACCCTGTTGGGACTGTACAAACTGTCTTTGTTTCATGTTGTTAGTTGAAATAAACTGGCCAGTGTGATGCCACTGACATTTCCACAGAGTGATTGAATAAACATTTGTGGAACCAACATGGACAAGCATTAAATGCATATATATCTAGCGAGGATGTTCCCTGTTGGTCGCGCTGGAAACTACCTACCGATTAGTTATTTAAATTAGGGCATTGTGGACAGTTGAAAGTATCTTATTGACACAAGTTTCAGTGGCTGATATGATATTTGGTATTTGCTCTGACTGCCCAGAATGAAAATGCAGTGTCTTAAAAATGAACTTTGAACAAGACATGGGTATAGCATTCCTTCCTTTAGGTTTATAGAAAAAGTGTGTTTATGATTTGTTCATCTTGTGTAGTTTGTGAGGTTTTTCTGACTGATGATGATGGTGATGAAGTGCTTGTGTGAGTTGCTGTGTCCAATCTATAAAGGCTTGAAACACGTCCCCATATTTTTCCTTCGGCTTGCAGCGTTTTCCAGCAAAGAACGATGCACCTAAATGGATTACGGTAAGTACACTAACCCAAGAAAGCACTTCGACAGCATGTATCAGCAAGATAACACACATTTCAGCTCAGAAGCAAAAAAGAACTTTATCATAGATTCAAATTTTTAATTTACTTGCTTCTTAACTTATCTTTGATTAAGTGAAAGCATCTCTTCTTACTATCCTGTATCGCTCACATATAAAACGCAGAGTGTGAATGACTATTTCAGTTAAAATCTCTCTAGAAAGCACAGAGCTGTTTTTTAACGGAGTGGGGGAGGAAGGGCTTTCTCAACATGTTTGGACTTGTTATTAATATATTGTGTCTCCTGGTGGGAAAAATTCCGGGGTGAGTGGTGAATGGTTTTCGCCACATAAATGTTCTAACAGTACCAACTTAGTTTACATCAATGTATGGCATGGCTATGTCAAAACGCCTTTTTTCATGGTAATTGCAATACATTAAAGTACTATGCTTGGATTTCTGTGTGAACCTTCGTTCCACAAATGGGCATCAGTGATATCAATCTGCTCAAACCAAAACCACGCCCAAGTGTTACCTTTGCCACGTGATGTGTGTCTATCATCATCATCATCATCATCATCATCATCATCATCATCATCATCATCATCATCATCATCATCATCATCATCATCATCATCATCATCATCATCATCATCATCATCCAGTTATCAGCAACTAAAGCATATTCGGTACTCATTGTGGACTATTCAATGTGCAAGTGGAAAAACTTTACTCTTATATTTCTTTATTCAGTGGGGAGTCTCTTGTATCATGGTATGTATGCACCTAATTATATCAGATACATATAATTGTTGATTGAATCGTAAGTATGAAATTGAGATGCACTCCCATAATTAAAAGTAATGTTGTTGTGGGACCTTTTGGCTGCGAGTAGATGTGCGTATATTCATGGAGCATTTACGTAAGCACTTTACGCGTGTATAGACACTAATTATATTTCTTTTTTTCTCCAGTTTCCATTCAGCTCAATTGCAGACACAGCAAGAAATTAAAGCTTGAAAGAGTAATGCTTACATTTCGTCGTTACAGTTGGCGTTCAGTTTATAATTAACAATGAGAAAAGGGAATAGGGTATAATTTTTTATGACGAATCCATTTCATAGTACTAGTATTATGCTTTTGGGAAAGTCAAAATAACAATAACGCATATTTTTTATTTTTTTTTAATTGCTTGTTTCGAAATGAAACTTCTTTCCGACTATTTCTTATTATGGACCCTATCCTGGAAAAAATGTAACTAACGACGTGCACCGTTCCCGAAGTGTGGATTTTGTAAACATTTTTATGGCCACTCGGTGTACAGCAAAACTAAGCTTATAAATGTACCGATTTTTTATACTTCCAAATACATCTCCAATATCATTATGTCAAGTAAAAATAGATTCCTGTGACAAAGTACCAATTTCGTCAATGTCTAGAACGAGACGTTTCATATAAGTCTGCAAATAAAAAGTAATCTGTACTATCATGATCTTGTTTCAATATTAAATCAATTAATATATATTATAAAATCCTTATGTAATCTGGCTATTCGTTTGCCTTCAAGGATTATCTGGAGGAGTGTATGTAAGTATAATTTGACTGACATATATGACTTTTCAGGCCTTACTTCAATGTAGTTTTTAAAGCATTTTCTCATTTTTGACAAGAATGGTATAGCATGTACATTTTTGTTATTCTGGGAGGTATTTCATTGCCGCAGGTCCGAGGTGCCCGTAGTTAAAATACTGATGTACATAGACAATATCTTGCTCATCTGTGTGTATGGTTAAACATTTGCAATCTGGAAGGTATACCGTGTTTTAGCGTTACATTTACAAAACGACACACCATATAATATTTGATCACAGTTTTTCTTTAACTAAGGCAGAGATAATCCTTAAAGATATCAAAATTTTACTAGATATATTTCCTGTGATGTTTGTATTTAGGAACGCTTGATAATTGTGTTGTTTTTTGTTTTACATACCAATGAAACACGAAGTGTATTTTATTTAAGTCAATGTGTCTGTTTTTTGGATACAGGAAAGGATCCAACTCATCGCTTCAAGAAAAAGATAGCAACACTCCCATGGTAAACTAAGTTTCCATGTGTCATTCTCGCTAAAATGAGTTACGGACTCAACATTGATCACTCATACACGAAAGAGCTATTGTCCATGGCAGCTCATTTATGAAAAACACTTACCTCATGCTGCTTTAACATGGTAAAAATTACATGAGGCATATGTGGTGTCTTATTGTACTCATGTGGTCAAGTCGATTTGTACTAAATGCAAATTTTGTCAAAAGTTAACTAGTGACTGAGCCCGGTTGAAAGCGAAGCCTTTAACCTAAGCTCTTTTTTATTTTTTAGATTTTTTATACACTTGTCCTTCCTGCAGTTACTATACATACGGTGTTGTAACAGTGATAAAATGTTTGTGACGCTATTTCAGTTGCAAGGAAAATCATGGACTAAATGGGCAGAACACCTGCAAGCCATACACACACTCTTGGTGAGTCCTGAAGCATATAGAAAATTAAAAAGATTAGAATAGCCATGTATCATATGATGACATGGATCAAAGCTTTATCACATCATAACCACTACTAATGTTGGAAGTTTGTATTGATTGCAACTTCAAGGCACAGCTTTTGTCCATCCATCAAATGACACGGGCTTACACCTGTCAGCACCATATATTAAAATGATCCATTTGTCGACAGAAAGAACAGACCATGCACTGATCATTTGCCATAAATATTCAAATGTTCATTGCACAAAGTCTATGTATGATGTTGCATTTTAGGTTTATATTTCCTCAGGTGTCCAAGCGTACATATAACAACCCACTGTGAGATTTCAGAGTTGACATGCATCTGAGGTATATTACAAAAATGTAGCCTTGTGTGCCTGAGGCAGGAGAAGAGCCAAAAATTCAAAAACTTGTCTACAACAAAAGTTACAAAATATGTAAGATACAAAAGTGTTAGTAATGTCAATATTTCAATTCCTCTGACCAACCTCTGGGGAACAAAAATATTTGATTGATACTGCTTCTTAAGCATATGAGTCTAGAAGTCTACAGAATAGTGAATTCAAAATGGCCGCCTCTAGCAATACTGAGATATGAATTTGGTATCCGAAAGGTTTTAAAATATGCATAATGTCTTTATTTGGGGTAATTTTAAGGCAAGGAATTCATTTTTAATGCATTCCTTGAAATCAGGTAACCCATGATGACGAATTCCAACGAGGCTATGGATTCTTGTGACGAAAACACAATATTAATGAAAAAAGGCCAGTATGTCAAGGACATAAAAGTTTTTTTGGCAAAACCTACGAATGATGTGCACATGATACGGTACAAGGACGTTGTGATTAATGTATACAAAATGATCTCAAAGGCCAGCCCGCTGAGACTAGACGAAATATTTGTGCTAATTCGATGATTATAGATTCATCTTTTGTGAAAATTTGAGAAATCTAAATTAAGTATTGCCATATTAACATTAGCACAACTTACTGCTGTCCACCCTATTGAAAATGGGAACATACATGCTATGGCACTGATGCATCAGACATCTTTATCTGAATATTCATAAGAGTCTGAGCCCAGTCCATCCTAAATGTCTGACTCACTCTCAGTCAGAATTGCCATCATGCTGTGGAAGGTATAGGACTGTAAATACATGGGGAAAGGCAGGTATCGTGTAACACATGCCCCCTACAGCAGTCATTAACCAGTTTCCAGCCACTGTCAGAAGGTGACAGATGCCTTTTAGGGTTTTGATGGTGCTGAGTATATGCAAATAGTTGGTGTGCAAAATACGCTGCTCTAGACTAGCTTCATCTGGAGGCAGGCACACAAAAGATTTCTTCTTCTACTTTTTTTCCCCATTTTACTGCATGTGCCATGTTCAGACATATGATGCTTAACTCAGCATACACATAGGGGATGGCATAGAATTTTAAGTCATCCATTGCTTTGCTTGGTAGGGGAGGATTTCTCTTCATCTTGAGAGGAGGTGGCGTGCCTTGGGGCTCCTCTCCACTTTCTCAAATAAGGATTTTTGCCACAGGCAAAAAAAAAATCTGTTGCCATCACAACCAGTAAGGACATGAAATGAAATGAGACACTTAGCAAGATCATACCTCTGGAAAAAGTAGCTGCTCCTTTTTTTTCTTGATGCGGAGAATGCCAGAGAGGTCATAAGAAATGATAACAGCCTGGAAAACACATCTGTGTCTTCTGTATCAATGACCATATGGTCATTGTATTCAGATGACCTGAGGGCTGCATAGATTGAAAGTATGGTGGTGTCTGTTTCACTTTGATTAAGGCATATCATTTCCAACAATATCATATGAAAGGCTCAAACAATCCTCCCCTACTGAATACAAAATCGCCTGGCTTGCTGACATTGCAATTTGAGACAGGTGGTCCTTGATAAAATTTTGGAGACGCTTCTAATGTCCAAGATTGCAAAGAAGGACCTCAAATTCACTAGGTGAGAGAAACAGATCACTGGACTGTATAAAAATATTTGGAACTTGACCTTGACCCTGGATGCGCAATCATGCTCATTATTGTTAATGGATTCTGCGTGGTCATATGGGTCACTGACACAGATGATCTTTGTTGCATTCACATAACTTGCAAATATGATGGAAACAACTTTCTGAAAACTGTCACCCCATGTGTAGTGAGTCCCATCACCCTTATCCCTGTCTTCAGCTGCAGGGGATGCAACTCACCAGATCATGCCCATGTCAATAGAGGGTATATATGATCAAACATCAATTTGCTGCTGTGTGAGCTTTTCCAGAGGGTTGTTCCACAGGGTCTTGTTAAATGTTCTATTGGCGTTGAGCAGTGGAAGACACATTTCAATTAGACGGTGTTGCATTACTTTAGAAAACAACCACAGTCCGCTGCTTTCAACAAGAGTTTCTATTGCTTTGCTGTCCATTTCTCTTTATCGGATTTTCAGATTTTCAACCCCAGATTTGTTGATGGTGCGTTGGCAAAGTGAGCTGTTTGCTACCTTAACAGATCATAGAGAGATCTTCCCCTTGCATACGTAGGCTCGTCCATGAAGGATTTGAGCTTGGATTCACCATCTTGTTTGGCTGTTTTGAAATCTCTAATCAACTCTGGTAGAGCAGGAATTGCTGACTGCAGGGTTTTAAGTGTGGTTGACGTTGGGGCTAAAGGGAAACAGTCAAATATCTTTTTTCACGAAAATGATATCCTGTACACCTTGCTCATATATGTGCATTCTTGCAGAGGCACATCAAGTGTTTGTGGGACCACTGTTTGTGATTTACTTGATTGTGAAGGGCCGCTCTAATTCGACCTATGTTGATAGGATTGCAGGTATCAGCCTTGCTCCTCCCATTTGTTGAGGTTTATTGCCAGAAATATCAGGTATCACTCTATTGCTGGCCAGTGAGTCACCCAGTTTTGGTCACATAAGGACCATGGGTCTGCATGCCAGTTCCACGCTCTTTTATGGTGGAAGACAAAACTTTACTATCTCTAATTCATTCACAGCATGGTGGACTGGGATTTCCAGCGGGTATCTTAGAATGTACATCACATTTGTGCGATGTGAGCTGTCATCGCCTGTCAGGGTATAATTCAGAAAATCATCATTATGAAAATTGACATAAATTGATGACACCAGGATTGTTCTCACTGATCTCTCTGGGACAATCAGTGCAGAGCTGGAGGTCATATAGGGCCCAAGCATTCCGCAGAAGCACCAATAGATAGCAAATACCAATCCCCTCTTTGTGAAATATATCAACCAGCTTTTTGCTGCGAGTGAGCCCCTGGTCAAGTCATACCTAAGTTGATGGAACCGATGGTTGGATTTCCAGTTGCTTAGCATGTGAGCAGTGAAGCTGGGGTACATGTCCTAATGTCATGCTTGCCCTCCTCAGTTTTTTTAGTGATCAGACAAGCTGAACAAGAAAAGCGGACATTTTCTGTTGCTCAAGCTTAGCAATTTGTGGGGGCCAAGAAACAGTTGCTGTTTGTCTAGACCCCTCTCTCAATCTGCTTGCAACATGCCTTACAAGTTTTTCAGGACTGATACCAAGTGAAGATATAGCAGCTGCAATATATGAAACACTCCCACTCTTATCTCCAAATGCTTTTAGTAGAATTTGCTTTATGTAGCTTTATTTGATGTCTGAGGTAGTAAAGCCATCATTTCACATGATAGTGATATAATGATGTAACAATCCCTGTGGTGCCCTCATGATTATCTGAAAAATAATATGTCGAACATGGTTTACAAACATAGTCTGTGCCTCAAAAACAGACATGATTCAGTAGAGCTAGTTTCTCTTCAAAGGATACCTTTTGATAGCATGTGACATGTTTTTATCGGTACTTTTGACGGTACTTATGCCAGCTGCAAAAAGGTCAATGACAGAATCAATCAGCTGGTTGATTTTGTCCTTCATGCCATCTTCAAGTACTGCCATACAATTTTTAAAGGCATCCCATGCTGGGCAGGGAAATTGACACCCCTTGTGAGTTGTTGTGAGCATCACGCATAAGTAGAACGAAACCCTGCCCCAACTATATATATAAAAGTGCCCTAGTACACTCACAAGCAGTCCCCAAATTAAATCTCCAAGGCAACTTACAGGAAAGATATATTATTTGTATTCACACCAGATGCAGTAAAGTGAGAAAGTCTTTTATTGAAAGATATTTCATTGACAAATTGCAAATTCCCATTATTTATTTTATCATTTATCAATTTATACATATTCAGTTGAACGTTGACTACCTTGGCCTGTAGCCGTCTTAGATTATGTCATCAAGAAGTGAGCCAATTTAAAACTAGAGTGAAGTGTCATCTAGCGATGGCACTATAATAAACTCCCGCGCCGGAGATCACTTAAATATGAGCCTCCCTGAAGAGTGTATCCCCACGCCATTTGGCATGGTTTGAAAATGGGGAGCACATATAAACCAATAATGGAAATAGAATGATTTAAGTATAATGATTTGTAGGTAAGAAATAGCCGCTTCTGTGAATAAACCAATTACTGACTTACTGAGCATGAATATCAGATATCATGGTTAGCAGCCTAATGAATATATACCTATAGGTAACCGTGTATCATATATAATAAAAATGTTCATGGATCCCCATTTATGAAATAATATCAGTATAACTCATAATGTATAATATGAAATGGCCCACATCATGCCCTTTGATCTTACAAAGTTTGAATAGAATCAAAATAAAACCCTGGGTTCAGCTCTGCGCATAATCCTAATTTGTAAATCTATTTATTATTTTTTAAAAATGCTTTAAAAATCAGATATAATAGCAGCACCATGGCAATGTAATATGCGCTAACACACATCATGTGAATAAAGTCTATTAAATGCCAAAGACGTCTGCTGGAACACCTGAGAATAGCTGAGGATACAGCTTCAGTCACTTCCATAAATATTAACATGTATGTTGACCTATCATTTGAATTAAATCAGAAAACGACAGCAGTACCATCCCAATGTAATATGCACTAGCCTATACCATTCCAATGAAGTGTGCTAAATTTGAAACGGATCAAATGAAAAACGAGGGACTAGTTGCGGATGCAAGTTCCACCCAATCCATAAATATGAACATGTAAATTAACCTCGGATATGTAAACTTCAAATGAGTCATGAAACATCAGAAAATAAAAGCAGTGGCAGGGCAACGTAATATGCACTGGCCCACATTATGCCAGTTAAGTGTGCAAAGTTTGAAAGGGATCCAATGAAAGTCCTGGGACCAGTGGCGGATACAAGCCAGTGTTATGGACGGACAGGCGGAAAGAGGGACATAAGGACTCCAATATACTTGCTGCGGGAGTGTAAAAATCTGTCTTTCTGGCGTATCAAGTGTACACCAATCATAGCTTATGTCAATATAACTTTTATTTTTTTTATATGTTTGTCCTTTTTCATTAAAAATGTGTTTTGTTCACAAGAATCCATCGCCATCTTGCATAACGTCATCAAGGGTGGCCTAATTTGAAAAAATGCATTACAAATTAACCCTTGCCCTACAATTACTCCAAAGAGAGATATTATACCCATTTTAAGCCTTCTGGCTACCAAATTCGTTTCTCAGTATTGCCACTGGTGGCCATATTGGATTTCCTATTCTTTATACTTCAGCCAAGCTTATCCAGAGGTGCATGACAGCCTATTTTGTAATAAATATGCTTATGAACCATAATCAATCATCAAATGTGGGTCGCCAGAGAGGCTGGTCACGGAACGTGGAATATTGACCCTACTATATATATCCATACTTTTATTTACAACATTTTTACCCCACACCACGCAAACCATTTATATGCCTCATCAAGCTGGAAAATTTGGTACATACCTGTAACATCAGCTTCAAATATTAAGACGCAAGATTCAATTTTCATTGTCAATTTTAAGTCCAAAGTTTGTTTTTTTCGAACGCCGAAATTTATAATAATTAAGTCAATTTGAAAGTATAACAAGGAAATGTGGCAGTGAAAATTCCACATGTATTCTACTTTTGGCCAGAAATCCTACACATTGGTACTTAATTAAATTAAGGTTCTTGTCACCGAGGCTTGTCTTAAAAATAAATACAGTTTCGGTGCTTTCGTGATTCTGATGATATACAGATGTACGTCAGCCCAGTCTGCAACTACGCGAAACCGTAAATGCTTTCTCTTCAAGAAATATTGTCCATGTATATATCCGCTCTTGCTGATTTGTTAATATTCTAAGTACACTTTTATTTTAAAAGCATTGAACGAAATTTTTATGTAATAATAGACGGTTTGTCTTTATTTCTAGGGTGAGGAGAAACAGCGATGGGTAAGTGCTTTAGTTATTACCCTTTACAAGAACTTCCATTTTAAGCTCAGCTGACTTAGCTGACTCGTCACTCAGCTGTGCTTATGTGGAGGTTAGGCATCCGTCGTTGGTCTGTCCATCTGTCAGCCATTTTTGGGGTCCACAATTCACATTTTCGACCTCTTCAAAACGACTTGGCAGATCCACTTCAAACTTGGTGGCAATATACCTTGGGTATTTCCCTACCAAACCGTTTCGAATGATTATGCTTTAGTGATTTTTTTTTTATCTCTCATGATTTTATTCGAATCCCCTTTTGGGCTATCTTAAAGAATATCTTCTCTGAAACCGCTAACCCAATTGCTTTGATATCACACCAGAACACTTCTATTGATTTCTTGTTCTTAATTTAGCTAGGTCGGGCTGCAATTTTTTCCTACTTTGTATATTTTTTTTCATGTTTTCGTTATATTTGACTACTTCTCCAGAAGCATCATTCAGATTAAATTGAAACTTTGTGGATGTGTTCCTTCTAAAAGGGTCAAGAAACGTTATTCAGTAGGTGGCACTGCTGTGGATCATGGTTTTGGACCCTTTTTTCAATTGTGGTACTTAGCCGAAAATGCACCGTTCCTTTTGATTACTATGAAAGTCAATGGGCATCCTAATGCAAATTCACATTCTTGACTTTTTTCTCTGAAACGTCCATCCAGAATCACTTCTAGCTTGGCGGCAATGTAGCTCGGGTGGATCTCAAATGGTCATGCTCCAGTCTTTTATTTTTATATCAGACTAAGCTGAAACTTGGTGGATGTGTTCCTTGTGAAAGTGTGAAGCGATGTTGTTCACTAGGTGGCACTGCTGAGGATTTCTGATTTTTATTTTTATTCATTTTATTTTTATTTTCTGAATCGGGTACTTACCTGTAAATGTACCTTTCCTGTTGATCACAATGTAATCAATGACATTCTAATACAAATTCAAATTTTAAACTTCTTCTCCGAAATAATCAGCCAGATTGACTTCAAAACTGATGGCAATGAGCCTTGGGTATGTCTCTGCCAAGTTGTTTAAATGGCCATGCTCCAATGTATTTTTTTAATGAATTTGGGTGAGGGGATGGGGGTGGGGCAAATATTAAAATGTCTTCCTCTCTGAAACCGCTCACCCAATTGCTTTGATATCACATGGGAACACTGTTTAAGACTCCTGGTTCTTTTCTTTTTTCCCTCTGTAGCTGGTGCCTGATTTCTAACTTTTTTCCATGATGGTGATTGATGGTTGATGCATGCATTCCATTTGTGTAAGCGCATGAGGCCTGCAGTGGAATTCACATGTTTCACTTCTCCAAACCCATCCAGCAGTTAACCTGAAACTTTGTGGGGATATACTTTGAGTTAATTTCTACCAGGTTGTTCAAATGGTCATGCACAACTGAATTTGGGAATTTTTATTGAAATTTGTTGCTGATTTTTTTTCCTTTTTTGGCGCAAAATGTTAAAAATCTTCTTAGAAACCAACCATCTGATTGCTTGAAATTGCATAGGGACATCTGTAGGGACTTTCAGACCTTAATTTGTTCAGCAGTTTGTGCTGCAATTTTACTGTTTATTTTTTTTTAAATTAGCAAGAGGATTTGTACATGAGAGCAACAGTGATTATAGTCTGAAACAGACATGACCTTGACATCATACTTCACAAGACCACTTGAGTCTGTGTATGCAAGGTCAACTGAGCGCAGGACTATTACAGTCCTCTTATTACAGAGAAGTTTGGATGACCATGATACCTCAGCATGTAATATTATAACCCAAGGCAACTTTATTCATGTCCATTCTTAGAAGAAATATTAATGTATAATTACATTTTGTCGGGCTAAATTCTTAAGGACAATACATACACCAAACAAAGTGACCCTTATGATTGTGTTTCTGTCTATGCAAAGTTTCTACTACCCTGCGCATGGACCTACCAATTTGAGGTACAGAAATAAGGTTTTAACAATGCAGTGCATTTTCAAAACTGTGTGATAGCGTCACTGACCAGTACATACCCAAACTCAGTATGTTACGCTCAAACGATCAAAGTCAGCCTTTTAAGTCCAAAGTCCCAGTCAGTTATTGGTCAACGGCGTTTCTGAAACTCAGAAATAATTACCTTAAATGCAAATAAAGTGTGTACCGTTCCTATCAATAACGAGAGCCACTGTGACAGATTGTAACAGAAATGCTTTTATATATAACATAAGTGTTTCAGTTTGTCTAAGAACAGAATGAAAGAAATTGCATGAAATAATTACCTTAAATGCAAATAAAGTGTGTACCGTTCCTATCAATAACGAGAGCCACTGTGACAGATTGTGACAGAAATGCTTTTATATATAACATAAGTGTTTCAGTTTATCTAAGAACAGAATGAAAGAAATTGCATGAAATACCACTTTATTTAGTATCCAATTCCCTAATGGTAATGTTCAACTGAGCAAGAAGATATCACTTTTAGACAAATTATCACAGATGTATGCATTCGGAATAACTATTTGCAAAATTTGTCTGCACTAAAATTTCAAACTTGTTGTATAATCAGACCGGTTTTGGGCACAAATGTTGTTTTAGGTTTTTGGCTATTTTGGATACATCTTCGCACAATATTTTTGACAAAATTGCCAAACTTGCACATACTGATCCGAATACATTTGTCTGCATTAACGTATCAAGGCAGTTCCATAAAAAATCCTTTTCCCCACAAAAGTGATACAAAAATATGAAAATGTCTCAGGTGGAACGAATTGGGGATGGAAAGTGGGAATGGTACATTTTGCAAAACGTTTGATTTTATACCTGTAAAAGAAACAAATTGATATTAAAACAACCCAACCTCCTGACACATTTGTGCCTTAAGAATGTGTGGAGTAGATGCACTCGTTGGTAATTTTCCTCAGATTAACAAAAATAGGACTACCGTATGGAAAGTGCAGTTCAATTTTGCTTTAATAAACGTACCAATTTTGTTATTAGGCCCTTTACACAAAAACTTACACTTAATGCACATTATCCTTATCATGTGTAACTTGAGCCTATTTTGAATATTCACGCAAGACTTGGGTATACCCCCCCAAAAAAAATATAAATAAAATTAATATTCTAATTAATGTGTCAATATAAGAAAGTGAATTAAGTAGACTTCTCGAATTATTTTATACTTGTATTGAATTGAATTGCATTGAATTGAATTTTATTAGTTTAGTACGATAATATTATCAGATGTAGACAACATTCCTTAGTTTGTAATATCCCCGTCTTTAATTGGGAATTTACATAAATTTAATATTGATATACTGGGTGGCATTTTACACGAACGATCGTAGGAAATTACATACATTAATTGTATCATAAATCATCCACGTCTAGATAAAGATTGTTTATAAAATGGTGCCCCAGATTCTATAACCATTTTTAAAAATAAAAGATTATCATGTAAACATTTTTACACTAAAAATATATAATTCGGCTACAAATAAATACGACAATGCTGAAGATGATGGCATTGATAATATTTATAATAATAATAATATTAATAACAATAATAACGATAATAATAATAATAATAATAATAATGATAATAATAATAATAATAATAATAATAATAATGATGATGATGATGATGATGATGATGATGATAATAATAATAATAATGATGATGATGATGATGATGATGATGATGATGATGATAATAATAATAATAATGATAATAATAATAATAATAATAATAATAATAATAATAATAATAATAATAATAATAATAAAATTACCATCGCTTAGTGAATATCCCTCTTATTTTTCAAAATAGCCAGAGTGTTTTTTTTGTATTAGTATTATGAATGACCCCAATTATCACCAAGTTGTCTCCCATCCTTACCCACAAAATAAATGCATCTGTTCTTCGGAAATGGGACACACAGGACAAACAGTATCTGCATTTCGTATTTAATGCCGATATATATATATATATATATATATATATATATATATATATCCCCCCACATAACTTTAATAACTCCCCAATAGAAACGTGACAAAGGGGACGCAATGGTTTGTAAACAATATTTGTTCCCTAGAAAGACAAACTCTTGCATCTGTGAGGTTCACATTGCCTTCCGCTACCAGGTCAGACAAGCTTACATCGATTTCAGTGTTTCTGGAGAAAGCCTAGGCCTGCAACAGAGAATCCCTCTATATTAGAGAGAATGCAAGAATCATGTCACCAATATCCAAAATTAACTGTTTTATACTGTTTTGATTTTGCAAAAACGACCTTATGGTATCACGTATTTTTATATCTGGTAACCAGGTGGCGCTGCGCTTTTTTCTCTTCTTTTGTGAATTTCTGTGGTGAGGCTATTTTCTCCTTTTCTTGAGAAAGATTAATTAGAACTGCATGCAATGTTATCAAAATATGATTTTGCTGAAGGCAATGTGTCTTTTTTTAAAAGTGATGCGGGTATGTTAATTTTTTTACCAGGTTATGGTACATTGAAATTTGGGGCCATGTGCTGGTAAGAGCTACATCATATGCATACAGCAATGCAGTGCATATTTTCCAATATTGTCGAAAAGATTTATATGGAATGTTTTGCATTATACACAGGTGTTTCCTCAGGTAGGCATCTTCAAGCTTGTGAAAGAAGTAATTCTGTTTTCGGTATTTATATATTTTTGTGTAATTGTAGTTGGGCAGAGTGAAAATTTCTTCAAAAACCGTTCTACTTGCTTTTATATTGAATGCAGGATCAGTAAGGGTCACGTAGATCACATTTCAGCCTCATGTCCATTATGGTTTTGCAATTGTTTGCATTTCAGATTACTTTGGACTTCTTCTGCAGAACGGTGGAAGATGCCAATATGAAATTTTATCAGAATATAATCTTACTGCAGCCAATGTAAAATTGTACAGAAAAAAACATGAGCCATATTCATAAATTCTAAACCCAACAATGACAGCAAAGAGATTCCAGAGTTACCAAACCATCATCATTCATTTTCCAATACCAATGTGAAGAAACAAATTTCACTCCTGACTTGAGACTGGCAGTCACCCATAAAAGGCAACTGGTGGTGTTAAACCGGTCCTCTCAACCTTGGAAATATTCTTCATTAACTATAGACTATAGTGTTCCTAAAATGTACAGGCCTAACCACTCAAAATCGAAATTCTATTACTTGTGACAAAAATAAAAAAGAGAGGCTTGGTAGGCCTATCACCTTTTAGTTCTAACCTTAAGTTTACAGCAGTTATTGGATTTTTTATTTTTTCTAATTTCTTTTCCTTTTCGAAATGTTGAACATTCTCCTGCTGCATTACTGCATATACAACCATAGACTTTCAATATTTAATAAGTGACGTTGTGAGTCTATGAAGATTGAAATAGTAAGTGACTTTTTGATTTCTCCAAAACTGTTCAGTGGATTAACTTCATACATGGTGCTGATGCATCTTGTATGGGTTCATTTTTTTTTTCTTCAAATGGTTGCACTCAGGTGATTTTGAGACTTTTACATTTTTTTTGTTAGATAAACTTGCTTTCTCCTGAACCATCCATTGCTTTCAAATAGTGCAGTGACACGTCTGATTACGGGAAGACCCGAAATGATTCACCAGGCGGCATTGTGATTCTTTTTAAATTTTTAAGGACGTTTCTTTGTTTTCCATTTTGATGCTTCATGTCCCAAACTATATTTTGGAATATCTCCAAAGGTATTGCGAATGTGGCTAGACTCTATCTCCAGAAACGTTTTTCACTAGATGGCGCTACTGTCACTTTCAAATTTTTCATGACCCATTACAATTTATAAAAATTGATAAAAGTATACTTGGATGTTAGCATTGTTAGAATAGGGAAACAAAAAAATCTTACATACTGGGTTATGTCTTGGAAATACAAGATGTTGAGACCATTGTTACTATACATTACTTGGAAAGTTCCTATGGAATCTCTGTGAAGTGAAAGAGTTCACATAATCAGCTGTGAAAGAGCTCACTAAATCAACGGAAGGACATGGATAATCAACTGAAATACACTAAAGATATTGCATGAAAGTTCTGAAAAAAAAACCCCGATAATGTTCATATTATAAGTCCTAAAACCACGGACCCATATGAAGAAAATTTCTGAAAAAATGCAAAAGTACTTCTTTAAGTAGGTATATGAACGCCATATATACCCACATCCCTTCAATATGCAGGCCAAAAAAAACCTTAGTTATTTTAACTTTAGGGATTTTTAGCCTCAGGAAACACATAACAGAAATAGATTCACAGCTCCAAATGGAATCTTTTTTCTCTCAAACTGCCATTTCAATTTCCCAACCAGCAAAAGCCAGCCCAATTTGTTTTTGCCGCAATACTTTGCCACTGAACCATTATAAACTCCAAGTCTAGGCAATTTTTAGGCCAACGATAAAGATGAAAAACTGAAATAAACAATAATTTTGTTTTCATTCGAATTCCGGTCTCTTAACACGCACTTCTTGTGAACTGATTTTTCAAAAATCTCCCATTACATGGTATATGTGTGTACATATATGTATGTATGTATATATATATATATATATATATATATATATATATATATATATATATATATATATATATATATATATGTATATATATATATATATATAATGTAAAGGTTTAAAATTGATAAACAACGTGACGTCCTTTTGTATGGCGGCCAGATGTGGTCATATGTGGAGCACCAGTGATCCTGGTAATATCTGGAGCATGCTCTCAAGCTCCAACATATTTTAGCGATGCAGTATCAGAGCTGTATTACCTTATATATTACAGCTAATCAGAGATCACTCACTTTTTTTAATTTTTGGTTGACGAAACAAAACAGTAAACTGAACTGTGGTTAGTTCTGTTTGACTTTGTTATACAACATATATATATATATATATATATATATATATATATATATAGAGAGAGAGAGAGAGAGAGAGAGAGAGAAAGAGAGATAGAGATAGAGATGGCTTGATAGATAGATAGATAGATAGATAGATAGATAGATAGATAGATAGATAGATAGATAGATAGATAGATAGATAGATAGATAGATAGATAGATAGATAGATAGATAAGGTTTGAGTTTGGGAGTGGCAGTGTATACCGATATTGCCCGATTTATCAGAGTTATCTACCACCAAAATAATGCATCATAATGTCTCTATATATCGGTGTATTTGTTTGCTGAACATAGGTATTTGCCTCTCTTTGATGTTCCTGCCTTTCTTTCTGAGAGTGACACTTTGTGTGTTTCTATAGGGGAAAACCTCTTTTCATGCCTGAATACATGTTTCAAGCATCCCTATGGTCTATTCTTGTTTTTTTTTGGTTTTTTTTTTTTTTTTTTAGTTTGTTTGTTTGTTTGTTTTTCGTGGGGAAGTGGGTTTTTTGTTGCTGTTCATTGTTCGTTTTTGTGTTTGTTTTTTGTTTGTTTTCTGTTTTTTTTTTTTTTATTTTGCCTGTCGAGAGACCCAGGTTAAGTGTCAGAACTACATCTGACAGAATATGAACCGTTTTGAAAAGGCACATGGCAACAGTGATCTGATTTAGCTTAAAAAAGAAATTTATTATGTCTTTTGTGGTTTTACCTTTGCTTATGTGCATTAAATCATAAGATTTGTTCCCAAAACGGTTTGTAAATTTTCAAATTGCCAGATGTATACGTGGGGTTGATATATCAGTGGCCAATACTAATTTTTCTTTTGTATGTATCCTACATGAGCATCTCAGTGGTGACGTTGGAAAGGTTGGTGCTCTCAGAAGAATAGTAAAATAAATCATACCTGCTGATCAGGGCTTAACATATAAAGAGTACTCAAAATGGCAAAATAGTGTTATTGTTAGTTAATGTAGGGGAGCAATCCATGTATCTGAATAGCTTCCCGCTGCCAAAATTGGTGATTCACAAATGAGTGAACTGAAGTTGATGCATGTCAGACACATTCAACCAGTTGACGCTTAGATTTAATCGAGCAAATTGGTACCCACGGTAAATAACCAACAATTTTGAAAAGGCTAAAAAAAAAAAAAAAAAAAAAAAAACCTTCTTTTTTAATGAACCCATTGTAGACAGGTCGTCATTTCGTTTGGTATTAGCCGTTCTTAATTGGCTTTAACAAGAAACCACCCATAATTTTATGGGCCAAGGCCGTGCTTTTTTCTTGCCACCAAACGGAATATCTTTTGAACCAACCTGCCAAATATGCAATAAACCTGGCATTTCTGTCACATCCTAACAACAATGTCTGCAAATCTACACTTGTTTTATTGGATTAGTTGGTGTACAAACTAATGTGCTTGTCAGTTCTAGCGTAATGTACGTGCAACCTGTAGGCAATGTAACAAGTAGTGCAGTGAAATTCCTTGGCCTAAAATAATCAGACCTTTGTTGACAATAACCATGCTGTTACAACAGCAGTACTATTGCGACTCCATGTACAGAATAAATATTGCGGTCATTTATGAATTTTATCTTCTATGTTTTCTTTATGTTCCTTTGTTATAGGATCCGGAATTTTCAAAAATGGTATGTATGGTAACATTATACACCTTTTGTCTTTGAACATCTATGGCTTTCTCTCCTGATTAATGCCATATATATGTTTGCATTGTGCTTTCATATGAACGTGTTTGTCAATTGTTATTATCATCATAATTGATGTTGTATTAGCATATCAGAAGACGATAATAGCAGGATGTATGCACAATGTCCCAGTTCTCAATAGGCTGAGCCGTGTGGCTTGTAAAAATGCAGCAGAATATATCAATGACAATAGATTTAGCAAAATTATTGTCATTAATCAGAGACTTCCCGTTCTAAGCTGTACTTCCATGGTAAAACCTAAACAAGGTTGCTTTGTTTTTTTTTTGATCAACGCAGGTGGTTTGTGCAAGACATGTCACTTCAATTCTGGTGACAAGCCTGTAAAAGCAATGTTCCTATTCTTGATATTGCTACTGCAACTCCTTACACATAAAGTTCAGGGTTGGTAAGCAGGGCAAATATCTTTTGTATAAGTAAACATGAAAGCAGTTCATGAAAAATATTAAAAGCTATGATCTCTGCGATTAATAAAATTTAAAATGTTTGTCCTCTTTGAAAAGTGTGGGTTTTTTTTGCTAAGCATAAGGAACCCCGATATGCATTTACCGGGAATTGCCCTGGTAGCTGAGATGTCAGTGAACAGAGCTAGATATCGTTACACAAAATATCACAGTTCAGAGACCGGCAACTTGTCATAATTTGCCTATCCTATTTACAATAGGAACATAGTGAGAATAGGTACATCAACTATATAATATGTTGCCAGTTATACTACTTTATATCTCAATATTATCAATCTGTGCTTTGTCTTTTGTTTTTTAAGTTAATAGTATCAAAAATGTGGTGTGAATATCTTCAACAAAAAATGTTCAAAGAATGGAGTCCAAATTATGTGCTTATCAAGAATATTTCATCTAAAACTGCATATTACTTTATCTTTCTGTAAAATATTTTTGAAGGGCAGCTTTGTTCTATTATTATATCTAAACATTTTAGACATGATGCTTGAGGAAGCAGTGAACAATGCCACCAATCAGTTATGTGCTTAAATTGTTTAGGTAAACCCAGCAGCAGTTGCATGGAACTCGTCTGTCTCTGCAACAGTGGTGTGGAATAAAGAGCAATTGAGGCAGCGAATAAATAATGTTCGTGGAATCATTACGCTGGATCTACAAGACTGTGGACTAACGGAAATACCTGATGAGATGTACACACTTGACGAACTGCCAAACATAAATGTGCTGGAATTATCAGGAAATTTTATCCGTACCTTACCTGAAAGGTTGTCATGCATGAAGTTACTGAGACAACTGAAATTGTCTTACAATGAGGTGAGAGAAATAGAAACCGGTGCACTCAGTAAGCAGCTGGAAGCACTGAGTCTGGAACACAACAGGATTAAGTGTCTTCCAGCTAACATTTCATCTTGTTTACAACTACGATTCCTGAATCTGGCCTGGAATGGTCTAGAACAATTGCCACTTGCACTTCCTGTGCTAGAGGTACTGGATGTAAATGGAAATTACACACTGAGTTTTCACTCTGAATCAGCTGAATCTGACACATGTACTCCGGACCACAAGGCAGGCTTTGAGAGGCTAATAGTGTTCCATGCACGTTGTTGTGCATACACAAAGATCCCTGAAGCTATTCTTGCTTCTAAAAGGGTAAAGTGTATTAACATGACAAACAACAAGTTAGAAACATTGTCACCTGACACAGGCCTCATGTCTGAACTGATTGAGCTGTCCTTAGATGATAATTACATCAGAGAGTTACCTACTGAACTGGTCAGTTGTCATGCACTTCGTAGGATTACCCTGAAGAACAACCGATTGAATATACCGCATGAAGTAATATCTCAAGGAGTAAAAGCTATTATGAACTACTTAAAACAGTCTGAAAACGCATCAGTGGTCAACATGCGATTTCGAGTTCCCCTGCTGGGTAATACAGGGGCTGGTAAGTCATCTTTCGTGGATTCTCTAATTACTGGAACATCACAATTGAAACACGAAGATGACAGAACATATGTTGTTGAACAGAAACAATGGAGACCACAATCTACCCGATACTCAGGAGAAGTGCTACAAATACAATTTGATGACTTTGGTGGTCATGAATGTTACAAACAAGTTCACATATTTTTCTTGAGTAGGAAATGCACTCCTGTCATTTGTGTTCGTGTGGACAAATTGAATGAGGATACATTTAATGATGTAGTTACACCATGGCTAGACACAACAACTTCTACCATCCCCAATGCCACCTTCCATATATTGATAACACACACAGACCGTTTGCCAGACAAAACTGCATTAGAGGGTAAACTACAAATGATGTTACAGGAGGTTACACGGCATGAAGAATCAGTCACGGGGCAGATACGAAGGGAACTCACTAGAGTGAAAACAGATATTAAAACATGCACTGATAATGAAGCAATACAGGCAATGCATGAAGAAATGGCTACCCTGGAGAAATTCCTGTCACAGCGCCCTAATATACCACATAAAATACATGCCGTTAGTGCATATATAATCGAAAGTGTCCAAGCAGCAGGACAGGATATATTAAATGTGTTTGAAGATGTGAAGAAATGTCCTGAAGAAAAAGTGCCAAAGGTTTGGAAAGTCCTCCTGCAGAAGGTTAAGGGTGAACCTGGAGTGTCCAGATATCTACCATGGACAAAAATTCGTCAACTTGGAAAAGATTGTAATCTGAATGAGGAAGAACTGTCATATGCAATGAAATATCTGCACTTATGTGGTGATGTACTTTGGTATGATGATGGGCCCATGCTCAAAGATATTGTGTTTCATGATCCAAATAAACTGGTAGAATTAATTAAAACTCTAATTACGCACGACATTAAAGCTATCAGGAAGGATCAGGAAAAATTCAACCAACTTACAAGTGAAGAGTTCATAATAGAGAAAGAAAGGATGCTGACAAAAGGCCTCATATCAATGAAGCTCCTTGGCTGCCTTTGGTTCGACTTCAGGCTGAAAGATGATGAAATTGATTTTCTTAAAGAACTTCTGTTGAGGTTTGATCTTTGTTTTGCCATTCCGAGGGCAGACAATATATTTGATGCCAAGCAGGCTGTGGACCTGATGTTCCCCTGGCTTCTTCCAGAAGAACGACCACGTGTTTGTCTCGACGAAACACCACGAAGTGTTGAGAAACAAATAGGGATAAAGATGTGTTTTACAGGCCTGTGCCCTGCCAGTTTCTTTCCTGCTCTATCAGTACGTCTGAATAAATTTGTAAAAATGCAAGGAGAAAGGCAACATTGGAGCAATGGTGTATGTGGCGAAGATGAATCTGGAAATATATTCTTATTGGAACGTATGTGTACACATGACAGGGATATAGTTCTACTGAAAGTACGTGGAACAGAATTGGGCGCTATGTGGCATCTGGCATTACCTATACAACGGGAGATGCAGGACCTGCTTCGTAAGTGGCCTGGACTCACATCTACCTTTTATGTCCCATGTCCCAGATGTCCTTTTCACGAAACAAAGCCATGTAACTTTACAGCCGAGTACCTGTGGAAACCTCATCCAGGCCAACCAAGACCAAGGTGTCCTACCACCATGGAACATGTAGACATATTGCTTCTGTATCCATCAAAAGAAGGTGGGTTATGATAATTTTAATATGTTTTCGAACAGTTTATCAATAATTTAATAAAACAAGTCATAAAATGAAACTTAAGTATTATTCCGTATTGTCACATTTTGAAAACATATGCAAACACTATGATATGCCACAACATTATATATACTACATATAGATTGTGTGCAACAGAAACCCGTATTTCGTACACAAAGTAAACCTTATCCTGGGCTTTACCTCTCCGGACAGACCTGAGCTTTAAACTACCAACGAAGAGTTGTAAAATTATGTAGTCCATGGCCCATTTTCATACCAATTTTATGAACTGATTTCAACATGAAAAATTGCCAAGTAATGCACAATCTTCCTTGTCCTTTTAATGCAGATTATAGAAACTTGAAACAATATCTAGAAAATAGTTGACATTAAGTGGTTTTTGAGAAAACGCATCATGGTATGATGATAGTGTAGAGTATTGCGCGAGTTCTGAAAATATGCTGCAAATGCACGCAAACGCTGCTTCAAAACATTCATTACTAAAACTTTCAGTATTGCTTCGGAGTTGTTTCTTCCAACAATGAAGTTAAGTTATTAAAGACTGGCTGATATAGTAAGGTATTGTGTTGTAAAGAGAGAAATACAACACATTACCCTGTATGCAGTTAACCTGTCAGACTGAAGGATTGTCTTCAAGAGAAGAGGGTAATCTTGCATTTGAATATCAGCATTTGCTTGATCGAGGCAACGATTTTTGTGTTAAGTACAGAAAGTGATATTTATGCAGTATGTTACAGATGTTACAATGCAGGGTTATAATATATGGGTATCTAAGTCTTACATTTAAGTGTGATAGCTCGTTTCGAAACTTGACATTTATTTGGTGATTTAAAACTATTGAAACTAGGTCAACAAAGTAAACATACTGTCATATTCAAATTTACCACCTTTGGGTATAGAGACAGTCGTTGCATGTCTGTCATAAAGCCATCAAATATCATACTATCATAAGTTAGATTCTTTTCCTGTCCACAGTTTAGTGGCACTGCACATATATCTAAAAAGTAGCGAAAATAGCTTGACCTTGAAACCACTTTATTTCTGGCACCTCGTTTATGAAAAACAGAAATGTTATTCCTGCATTTTTTTTATTTTCGCACGTCATTAGAAACGAGAATGAACATTTCACAGCTGCAATGAACAATATTAATATTTGGTCTCTGCTCAATACATTACCTTCTTATACCACACATGTAACGAAAAAGAATTCGTTCAAGGAGAAATATCATCTACTTAGGTGACACTGTGTTAAGAAAAAATTCAGTCGAAGTCAATAATGCTATCAACTCTGGACCCAACCTCACGTCAGGGTTTTTTCTTTTTATTTATTTATTTATTTTACTTATCTTACCAAAATGAATTAATTAGGACAGCAATATCATCTGTGTCAGTCACAATGTTTGAAGAATTAAGTCCTATCAGTCCATGCGCCCAACTATAAACCCAAAATGTGAAGCAGCGATGTTGCAAGATTTCCGCTTCACACAATTTTTTTTATATTATAGACCATTGGCATATGCTATGGAATATCTAAATCGATAATGTCGTTTTATCATTGATGGCATTCAACCGGATGTGTCACCAATCCTGACTGACAAAGCTCAGTACCATTAATTACTTGGAATATAACACGTAAACCACAAAGCACACAATCATCTGGTATATATATATAAAAATATATATATATATATATATATATATATATATATATATATATATATATATATATATATATATATATATGTGTGTGTGTGTGTGTGTGTGTGTGTGTGTGTATTGCAATTTAACAAGTAAATAGACGAGTTGGAAGAGTGACAGAGGGTCCCATTATTTGTAATCCGTAGAAAGAAACAATGATAAAGGGAGCATAACTTTTGTGTTTCAGGCTATAAGGTAATAGGCCTACTAAATATTAAAATATGCTATGAATGTGCTGCTTTGATAAGGTCCAAAGACACGGGGTGGAATAATTTAAGTTACATTTTCAAATAGAAAAGGTCTGATTGCTCACAATTAGGCATAATCTCGTCATAGGTGTACGCCTAAATAAAACCTAAAACGTGTTTTTTTTTAATACTCTTCAATTACAGTAGGATGGTATGAACAGCAAAGGGCATGTTGTCATTTTATACCCAGGAAATATTAGAATTGAAAGCATGTAAGCCTAAGCCTTTGACTTTAAGTCTTTGAAAATAATGAAAGGCATGTAATTTGGCAATTTATGTAAGCTTTAACCCAAATGATCGAACACCCATAACATTAAAACTGTGCAAACGTCCATTTCAATTACTTCAAAGTGTATCATGGCTTCATCTTATGCGGTATACATTTCTTCAGTGATGTCCAGTAATGCTAACATTAAATGTACAGTCACTGAGAACAGAGACTCCAGTGACTGCAAACTTCAGGTACATGTCACAATATGTTTTTGTGCAATTGCAATGGCCACAGTTAGTCCATTAGCGCTTCATGAGTAGGCACTACTTCGCTCATAGATTTTTCACCATCGAAGGATTTCCAGAATTTCATGGATTTCATGATAAAATGTGCAAAAATTCTACTTAGTTTTTTGTTTTTGTTTTTCACTAGGCCCCCTGATGTAATACTTGAGACCCTCAGTTGAACGGTGTCCAGTGACATAGCTGATTGCCCCAGACTCAATGCCTGCTTGCTGCAGAGCAGTGGAAGCTGTTCCGCAAAAAAAAAAAACAATGATTGATATAGATCGTGATTAAGCCAGTTGTTTAGCTGTTAATTGACATCATCACACCAATTTTATTATTGGCAATTGGTTCTGTGAAATGGCACACTAGAAACATGTGCTTTGATTTATCCTTGGTCATTAAAACAGAGTTTTACAACTACCATGTTTTGACATGTACAAGTTGAAGCTACGCACAGCACAATGAGGGTTTCCGGATGTGCACTCATTATGACTCTCTTTTCTTTTTCTTTTTGGTCAGAATGATTTTTTACGTCTTCTTGATCAGTGGGGTAAACATATCCGAGACCAGAGGAATCTCTTCCGACAGGAAAACTGTCCTTTATGAAGTCACGAAGTCCTCACCAAGCAAAACGATTAGCCAATTCGAAATAAACTTTCTTTTAAAGAGATACTTCCCTGTTGTTTGAAAGAACGCCACTTGTGTATAAGTTTTCTATGTCAGGCGTGAACGTTTCTTTATGATTTGTCATATCCCTGCCTTCACGCTTGATTTCCTTCATTAACTCTGCAAACACCTGATTGCTGTGTTCAAAATACCTATCAATGGGGCAATGCTGATATTTCTCTTCTAAGGGTCAGATGTGATACATCTGTTGACGGATGCAGGAATGTTCACAAGGGATAACTAAGTATTGCATTGCCATCTTTCCCCCGCAAAGCACCATTAAAAGTTTTGTGAATAGTCAGCTAATTTATTGGAGGATATTGTCTCAAATTCGACACTGTCATCTTCCTCAAGGAGCAATTCTACAATAATAATAATAATAATAATAATAATAATAATAATAATAATAATAATAATAATAATAATAATAATAATAATAATAATAATAATAAAATTTAAGGAAAAGCAAATGCCTAAATATATGCGTATAGGCCTACATGTATGTATGTATGTATGTATATATGTATGTATGAGGTAAACATGGCGTAGAAGCATCAGTAGATTTTTACCAGCATTTCCAATTTTTCTACATACATTGATTGAAAACTAACAATTTGAATAAAACATTGGGTAGTGGCTGAAATGTTAAAATTTATTTTGGTTAGCAAATTTTTGCTTTCATTCTAAAACATTACGCTAATATATAAAGAGACTGACTAATTTTACGCATAGAAAATATAAGACACATTAATTAAATATGTGTCTAATAAGTAAACATATTCATATTAAAGTTTGTGTGGTGACAGACTTAACAAACAAGATGCTAACAGCCCCCAAACCAATTACTGCACCTTCTGCCTGGAATGAGTTACATGTCACACTGCTTTATAACCATTTAGCTTGTAAGATAAGGAAAAATATTGCAAGACCACCACGGTATTGTGAGCATGCACTGTGATGTGTTCTACGGACGAATTTTTGACGGAATACGAATCGAGTCGACACAGGTCCCCAATGCCAGATGTGGACCAAAGAATAGAGAAGTGGGATATATAAGTGTTGGTTTGGCTAAACTTACATTGAATATATATGTAAGACCACTGATGGATTATGAGTAATCACTGTGTTGGACTTTCACATCACGTTTGAGATCGATTAGAAATGCATATAAGTGGAAACGCTAGATCAACTATTTCAAGTCAAGTCATGTCTTTTGGGATACATATAAGAATGCAGCACAAAAGAACAATTAGAGAGTGAAAGCCTTATGGGCCTATAAACTCTCTGTGGACTATGGATAGTGACCGGAAATGCATTATCACATAGAAGCAACCATGTATTGTAGTTACTTAAACATGTTCAAAAGGGTATACAATTTTATATTAATTTAATTTTAATTGACACCACTGATGTCCCATAACAAAAAATCTACTTTTTCTTTAAACTAATAAAGTAACATAATCTAACAGAAATACAATGGCAAGTAAGTCAAACATACATTGTATTACCAAAAAGTACTGTGTAATTAAACACAGTGCGTACAACACACCTAAGATAGGAAGGCCTAAAACATGCAGTCTGCTACTTAAATGTAAGTACTCGAAAAGTGAGTACATATGTACCCCAACTACAAAGTTGGGTAGGTTTGATATAGCAAGTTTTACTTAGAGGCAATTTCGTTCACGGTATTATCATATTGCAGTCCCACACCATTTGAATGACAAGTTTGAGAAATAAAAGTGTCCGTACGTATAGTCAGAAATAAATTTATTTATACGCTCTGGTGTTTATTTTGGAATTTATCGAACACTTTCTTCCCTTTTGGTTAAAAAATAAATTTGCTTATAAGTAGTTTGGTTACCAGTTATACTTATGTACATAATTTTGGAATTTACCAAACTTTATTTTTAGTATTGTTTTAGAATGACTTTGCATAATTCATTTGGTTCCCAGTCATCCTGATGTAAAACTATAATTATTACAAACTATATTACAAACCAGCTATCTTGATAATATATCCCTCTGTGGAAAAAAGCAGCTAGATATTATTTTCATTGATAAAAAATGCATTGTCATAACCATCGAATGTTTGAACACAGTTTGCCATAGAATAATAATGGGCACTTTATTTCCTGAGTTTTCCATTAATGTCAAGTACCGGGTTAGAATTCTGATTCCAGCATACCAAACCAACGTTGAACAGTTGTAAAATCTGTCCAACATGCATAGTATTGCAAAATACTGCAAGAAAGTTCTGCTGATATTATATTTTAAAAACAGCACACGCTTTACAGTTGTAGTTAAAGGTTGTTGTTATGTGTCAAATAAAATTTTCACAGTCATTAGTTCTGATACGAAGTGAAAACTAGGACAAATGCTGGTGTTTGTTAACGGAGTGGAAATACACCACTATCCAGCGTCTAGGGATACATGGCTAATACCCAATATAAACTTGGGTATGAACTGATAAATTAAGACTCACTGTTCAATATCATTACCAAGACTACCTTACTCAAGCATTCCATAAAGGCTACAATAAAATATGTCAAGTCCATACATGCCCCTAGTTTCTCCATGTGAATTTCATGAATCAGGGTATAAATATAAGCAAATTAGCTTTTGACATCATAGATCTTGTGTAATTCAATTTTGGTCGCTTTATAGATTTAGAGGGAATTCAGCTGCCAAGCAAACCAGTCCACAAAGGTACAGGCCACACCAACTACCAAAGACTCTTCAAATTATTGAACGGGTATGGAGCAGAGATGCTGCGCGAGATGCTACAGGCTGCGATACAGCCCATGAACCTGGATCAGTGGCTACTGTCATACCAACCATCTGTGCATCGGATCCTGAAGAACCTACCACTAAAAACCTATGGTAGACTATACCCAGGATCAGCGCAAGTGGTAGAAGTGTATGATTTGTCATGTGATGTATTGCTGGACTTACTCTGTGGGGGCCAATTCCAGGGCGTCAGACAAAATAAAGCCTCGATACAGGATTTCAAAAGAATTTATGGGGAAGTGAATGATACAATTACTAAGCCCATTTCAGACAGCAAGTTCGAACAATTGTGGAGAGAAGCAGAAACAGCTATTGTTACGCTGGGTGGTAACAAAGAGAAAATAGACGAGATAAAGAATCAGGCACAACAGTGTCTGGCAGGGGCTGACATTGTGGTCGAATAACACGCAATATCTTTCACTTTAACTTGACGCCCGACTATCGTAATATAAACATTGAGCTTTATCTGTTTTTATTCAATATATACTCCTGGGGAAAAAAGCCACCCCCATTGGTTTAACATAGGCCGCTCAAAATATGCCTTTATATGGAAAATATGGATGTCGCATGGAATAATATGTAACGTCAACATGATAAGTTAAAGTATGTCTGGGAAATCACACAAACATAAAACATGTCCTGAAAACAAGACAGCAACTAGAACGGTACAAAAAGTGTGTGTGGTATTGGGGTGTCTTTGTGATTTATAAGGGGGCCATGATCAGGCTGTTCTCATGACCCGTCCCTCATCAAACATTTGTGGGATGTGCTAGGCTGTCGAAGCAGGGATGAGTATAAAGAAGCTGCAGTCTCCCTGGATCAACCGATACAGAGGCCCACACATCAGTTAAATCAAATTTTCTAGAGATAGATCGCCAAGCTGACAAGCAACATGCTAAGGCTGATCCAAGCTTGCTTACAGAAGCATGGTGGTCACACCCACTATTGATGCATGTTGCCTCCCAACAACAGTCACAAATGACCATTTACAGACCACCATTTCCTCCCAAAAGAAATGTGAAAAGCAATTGTATAATAAAGTAAAGACACTCCCCACACACCTCATTACCTGTGCATAATGTTGAGGGCGGGGACATCTTTTTTCCTAGCAGTATATAAGGATAGGAATTTGAGCATTTTTTATGCAACATACCAAGAAAATTTGCATACGGTGATGCTCTTAATGACTGTCAGTACTATGTATGTATATGTTTTGTGAGCAGGGACGTCAAATAATAGTCATACTAGAGCTTCCAGTATTGTAATTGCGCCTGGGTATTTAATATAGTGCAGTCACTGTATTTTTCTCCTGCCAAGAGTGATACGTATGCAGTAGTTGATTTCGAAGCTTAACACGCGTGTTTACCCGTAACTTACGTAAAAGCAAAATGACAAATATGAATACCACCCAACCCCTACGCCGCAGATACAGTTGGGGAGGTATGCCTACGTACACATGCAGATGAAAGCTAAAGGTATGGGTGACATGTTTCAGTACGAGAATTGTTTTTATAGTTCCCTATTTGCATCGATTCAACAGGTGGAAAATGACCTAAATATCATCGCCCAATCAGTACACTTTATCTTGAACACACCACCCACTCAACAGTCTATATTACATTTACAATGTGAATATCCACGCCTTCACAAAAACAATAGAAACACTGTACCTATTGATGATAACTCTACTGCATATACAGTCTTGGCATAATTTAAATTAAATACGTCAATGTGCCCTGATTGCTATGTGATGCATATAATGAGAAAATGTTGGACACTTATAGTACGTGAAAATGTTATTAAAGTGTTTTCTTACAGTGCACTGTAAACATCGCGACCTTGTGTTGTTAACAATGTTACGTTGTATTTTACAACATTTGGAACATATACTGCTAATCTTCCTTGATAAGAAAATACAAGGAACACACTTTATGACACACAACGTTTTCCATTAAGGCAATTGTAGCCTTTTAAGTTTTACCATTTTTCAAATAATAGTTGTAACAGTTTTGATGATTTAGTTGTATAGCTTTAATCAGTTCGTATGTGGCACATGTTTTATCGTAATATATACGTGTATTGGAATACCTTATATTTAACTGTATTTGGATTTGATAATGTAGTTGTTCCTAATTGTGCACGTATTCTCTTTTATTTAGACAGTTGGATTTTTTCAAGTCAATACTATATTTACATATGCATAATTGCTCCAGACGCGTTAAGATGTGGAGATCAAATATATGTGTAGAATAAAGTAACATGATGTTATGTGACTATCCTTCTTGTTAGATCATCTCCACTTTATATGGTAACCAAAGGCCATTGAAAAGTATATTTGCAACTGAAGAAATGATAAATGTAGCCATTCTTTCAACTTTTGATTACTTTATTTGCTTGTTAGAAAACAATACAAAAAAAAAAAAACTTTAGCATTGTTGCTTAACTTGGTACTGACATACGTGGTACTGTTATTGAAAATAAGGAAACTGCATAGTTTTTTTTTCAGAAATCAGAAATATAATTCATGTTCTAGTTTTATTTCTCATTGCACTTTGCATGTGCCCTTCATTACCCACGTTTGTGCATTCGGTATTCCGAACTTTTCAGGATGATGACTGCATTGCTCCTGTTGCCTAGGAAAGATTAGTCACTTCAAACCAATAAAAAAAAGTGACAGGTCTTTTTGCTCTAATGTAGGTTAGTTATAACGTTGGCTCAGACCCGCAGTTGAAACGAAAATTTAGTCCTTTAAATTTTAAAATGATTGAATGGAACAAATCTGTATCACATAACAGTTACTAGTGTTATGTGTTGATTACAATATGAAACTAAACAGTATTTTTTACATGGAGCACATTACGCGGATAAGGTGCAGAGACTATGAAAACTTAGGATGATTTGCTACGGATCTCCATTACTAAAAGTCTGAGGCTTTTGGGGCTTGCATTTACGAAGTTTTGGATTTTTTTATTATTCAGTCTTGTGCATAACTTAACTGTTTCAGTGCCACAGTTTGGACAATGTCAACAGCTTTTCTCAGAAGACATTAGGGGCCAATGTACCCAATGCGTGCCTCTAAAGCTTCTGACCTGGACTATTCTATCTGGAAATATAGACATTTTGATATTTGAACAGAAGGTCTTTGTGTGAGGAATATGAATCTTGTATCCTCGTGATAATTCAATGACTCTGTTTTTTGAGTAGTTCAGCGCTAGTCACAGTTGGGACTGAAAGAGTTTAGAGGGCTACAGAAACTTGAATATTTTTGTAACAGATGTGAGTGGTTCACTACAGAGTTTCACAGGTAAACTTTTTTTTTGTCAGTCATTTATAAAGCTTTTGATGTTTTGTCTTAGAAAGGTTTTGCAGACTAGTAAAGAGAGTTCCTAAAATATTGAACATGAGTTGTCTTGCAAAATTTTGTTGATGACTTGAGGGGCTCTTTAAACTTAAGGTTCATCTTTATTACAGTGTTTAAATACTTGTACCAATTCTAAATGAAGTGTTCCACATGGAACAATATTCTTATGTGGCTTTTTGCCTCCGCTATGTTATTTGCCTGTGTGGTAGACTGGCTTGCAATGGGACTTGAATGATTCAAAGAAATAAAATTGTATGATCACCATGAACACTTCATGTCATTTTTGACTCTCCTTCAGAACCTACAATGTACAATTTGATGCATTGTCAACCCCCGCCCCCCACCCCCCTAAAATGTACACAGCTGGATTAGGATAGGGGCAGTAACTTTTTGAGTGAGCTGAATGTCTCATTCATTTTTTAAACAAATGTATAGATCTTGGATATAAGCTGGAGACATAATAAATTCTTTGCGGGAATTTTTGTCGGAAGTAAGAACATGCTAAAACCTGTTTAGAATTGGAATGATGGTTTCCAAAACGCACCAATGCAGCACTACTTTCACCATATTACAGGATTAAGAAAAGGTACCTTTTCACATCTGGTGTAGGATTAAGATAGGGTATTGTATAAAATTGCCCAAGGCACACACCAACCCTGATGTTGAGTATGTACCCTCCCCCCCCCCCCAACCCCGGCCATTTACCCTGAATGGTACTAATTTCGTGATGAAAAAATCTTGTCATATCCTTCAGAGAAGAAATGTCTGGCAAAAACAGAAACTGAGTGAACGTTTCGCAGCAGAAATATCCAACAGACAGCATTGAGAAAGATCTTCCCTTGTTTTGTGTCCCAAAAGCATAAATAAACTGGGGAAAAAATCAGTGCAACAGGAGTTTGTGCCATACAGCGCTCAGCTAATTGTTTCATAGTTTCATCCTCATTCAATCTCAGAAACTGCTGCACCTGCAATCACCTTATTTGGCACATAAATTGATCTACCAGTGAAGTTGTGCACCTGGGTATTGAATTGTCATGCTGTTCATAATTATGCAAATTAAGGGCAATTACAATTTTAAAAGCTTCATATCCTCCAAACTATTACAGATAGAGATACCATTCTAACTGAAATTCATAGGTTTAGGATGAAGCCCTATCCACTAAGCCGTGAAGCAGAGTTGTAGGATTTTAATTTATGCAAATTAGGCACATGTGCAAAACGTGAAGCATTTTAAACTGTTCTCATTTTAAAAGCTCCCAGATTTGCTGTGCAGAAAATCTTGTCTAGTTCTTTCTCTCGTACTTATTTAAGAACAAATTTGTCCAGAGTGTTTCTCAAACACTATTATAACGAAAATATCCAAACTTCCCATGGTAACTTACCCACCAGTGAGATTGTGCATATTGTTTGGAATAGTCATGACGTTTAGAATTATGCATATTAGGGACGACTAAAATTTTAAAAGCTCCGTGTCTTCCATACTATTACAGATAGACACAAAAGTTCATAGTGCATTTATAGGTTTGTGACATTTGAAAATATAATGGGCAGTAAATGAAAGTTGTAGAATTTTAAATTATGCTAATTTGGGGTGTTGAAAAATTTAAAAGTTGAATATGTCCAAAACTATTATAGATAGCCGTTCAAATTCATTTTGTATGTTTGCGGCAAAGCCGCATCCAATGAACCATGAACCAGTTTTTTTTATTTTAATTTATGCAAATTAGATGAATATGTGAAATTCAAATATTGGATAGCTCCAAAACTGTTATGGATAGAGGTGTCATACTAACTTCAATTCATAGGTTTGTGACATAGCCACATCCAAACAACCATGAACCATAGTTGTAGAATTTTAATAATAGCAAATTACGTGAATATGCAAAATTTAAATCTTGAATAGCTTCAGAACTTCTATAAAGGTGCAATATGAACATTGCTATCCATGGTTGACTGCCTGCTTTCAAAGTGTAAGCCTTGCAGCGAATGAGAAAAAAAAACTCCAAACGACTGTGTAATAGGTGCCTTGACCACTCAAAAGCAGAAGTCCGCCAGTCCACAATGACTGTTTTGACAACATAATGGGATTCATAGCCAAGGAACAGAAGTGTGGATCAGTGGCATCACTGTGACTTGCCCAAGCATATAGCAGCAGTTCATGTATTGATGTCGGTGTGCTAGCACAGACATTCTGTTCTTGTTGGATTTCTTTTTTTTCTTCTTTATTTCTTCTTCTGATTTTTCTTCTTTACCAGTTATTTTGTCTGATGATATTCTCAGACAATATTATATTTAGAAAGTCCAAACTTGGTATGATTATGTATCCATACATAAAGTCGTGCCTTTTAACAAAGAGGATTCAGTGCACTTAAAATTATGCAATTTAGGGGCATTTGGAACTTTGGATCTCAAATATCTTCAAAACTAGTATTGTAGGTAGAGATGCTATTCCAACTTCAGTTTATCGGATTATCCTGCAGGGGCATCCAATAATCACATACAGAAGTTGCAGAATATTGATTTATGCTTATAAAGGAACCTTTGAAAGTTTAAATGTTGAAAATCTTCAATGCTATTACAAGTAGAGATGGCATTCCAAATTCCATTGAATGGCTTGTGCTGTGGGTGCATGCAGTGACCCACAAATGAAAGTTGCAAAATTTTAATTGTATGCTAATTGGGACCACTGGAAACATTTAAATGTTGCATATCTTCAAAGCCATTATTCTAAGAGTTGCTATTTCCTATTCATTTCATAAATTTGGGTTGAAGGCGCATCAAATAAACCAGACAAAAAGTTTTAGCATTTAAATTTACACAAATTTGGGCGGCACACACAGATTTGCTTTGTAGGAAATCTTTTCTAGTTTCTTGATGTATTTATTGAGGCCTGTTTTCATTGCCTTTCTTGCTTTTGTAAAGTTGATGCTTCCTCTTTACCTGTAATAAGGTCAACTGTAGAACAGCTTCCTCAGTTTTTTTTCTTCTTTACAATACATGTACTCATATTTCCTGTGATCACATGCATATGGTCTTTATCCATATACAATGTACATGTATTCTTTAAACAAAACGCTACATTCACAATTCAAATTATTCTTGTCCACATCTAATGTTTACATCACAGTGTTGCAAGTCGAGTATTTATTTGTAATACTGTGTGTGTAGTGGTATACTACCTGGATTACATCTCAAGTTCTTAATTTCCTCAACTTTAAGAATAATTTGGGTATTTATGTATTTTGTGGCTAGATTTTCACACTGAATAATAACTGTGGATTTATTTGTTTCTTCTTTGCTTTAATCTTCTTTTTTTTTTCCTCCTCGAGTTTATGTTGAAATGATGTCTTAGAGTAGATTGGCAGGTCTTTCAGACATTTGACAGATCACCACCCATCTTATAAGCATTAGCACACATTTTGAGCTAAGCTGACTCGTCGGCCAGCTCAGCTAAAATTATGTCAAAGGCCACATCGACAACTTCTTAAACACACCATGTTACCACATTTACCCCCAGTGAGTGCCCGTTTTCCAATAAGTGTCCCTTCATCATCTGTGGCTTTAAAAATGTTTAATAGTTTTACATTTATCTAGACTGTATTCCACATCTGTCACAAACATCATACCATAACCATGAAAATACAGATGTTAATCCATGGACAATGGGGTTCGGAAAACTGACTTTTATCGTTAGTCAGGGCAACTACTGAGAGCAATATGCTGGACTGAAAAAGCACCAACTAACAACAGTTCTTTTAATTATTATTATTATTATTATTATTATTATTATTATTATTATTATTATTATTATGAAGGAGTACCTTGTCACCGGTTGTAACATCATAGAAACAATTTCAATTTTTCACAATCATTTCCAACGGAACCTGTACATTTTCATGTATAAAAAAAATTCAGTTTTTTATTTCAAGCGCTCAATAGCTGTTCTACTTACATTATTTTGGACACAATTCCTGTTAAACCTGACTGTTAAAATACTATATAATTATGCTTATCTCTGCACTGTTTTGTGCCATCAGTGAAATAGGCAAAATTGATCAAGTGAAATGGAGTGAAATTACAGTGATTTACAGAAGGCCCATTGGCCTAATGCTCTGCTGACAACCATCACCAAAAACCATTTCTTCAAATGTATTCCCTCCATGACCTTGAAAAACTCATTAAGGTCACCCTTCCCATGGAATATATGAAACTTCAACATGATACACATTCGTGGTACATTTTGCATCAGTCGCCTTATTCTTTATCAAGATATTGAATTATGTCCTTAAAGTGCTTAATGACCTTGAAAAATAGGTTATGGTCACATAATAACTGGGTCAAGGTGACCCAAAAAGTCGGTCACCAAGTTGAGTTTTAGATAAGATGTACTTTTTATATAAAATGTACTCAAGTGCAATTTTGATCTGGAGGCTCAATTCTGTACCATTGATAACCGAGCTGCACCCTGCTATTACAAAACCACCTCTTCCAACTAAACAGGTCTGGTGACCTACCAGAAATATGTCAAGGCCACTGATCTTCGACAACATATAAGCATGCACATGGTCTATATCCTATAAATTTGGCATGTCTTACTCAAGTATTCATAGAGATATGCAATCTATATTTTTCAAGATATTTTAGCTCATAATTTCAGTCAAATTAAGGTGGCGCCACTGATATCATAAGCAACCAGATCACATTTTGACCCATATATTACACAACACACAGATGGCTTCCTCAACATTGAAGTGATATGGGCCTATATGCTGAAAACAGGTCACTTTAAAAGCCAAGACTAAGAACTGCATCCACTTTAGTCCCCCCCCCCATTATGATGAGCTAATTTTATATAAACAGTGACAACACAGAAGATTTACTCCCAGCAGGCCTAGCAAACAATGTCATGTCCACAGAGTATGCTTTCTCTTTTGACATATGTGCAGCTAATAATAATAACTACCCACGGTGTTAATTCATCTTATCTGATCACTTACCATATACAAACACCAGAGACTAAATCAAACACTGATCATCACCCTGGGGTTTGCCTTTTAATCCAGGGTTAGAAGCCAGTGGTGGCTACAAGGAAAGTGAATTAGACGCGGAACTGAAAAACTGGGAGGGGGTGTGCACAGCAGTCACAAGATGACCCCAAAATTCTCACTGGCCATTTGACCTTGACATTTCATTGAGAAATTATCAAGTTGAAAATGTTATTATGTTGAAAATCTGTGCCCGGCTTCCATCTTTCCTTACATGGTCTGTTTGTTCATATAGGGTAAAGAATTATTTATTTTTATGGGCTATTGAAGAAAAATCAATAAACTTTTTGGTTCACAGTGTCCCAAAAACTATATCACCAACAGTTTTTTTTTGTATGATGTAATCAAGTGCTATTTTGATCTGGAGGCCCAATTCTCTTTGCCTTTGATGTCCATGCTACACACTGCCAGTCAATCCAAAATTATCTCTTTCAGCTTTACAGGCCTGCTGACCTAACATAAATTGCTCAAAGTCAATGATATTATATAACATACAAGCACTGGATATGGTTTATCTATCCTACAAATTTGTCAGGTCTGATTCAATTACTTTATGAGATGTGGAATTTTATATTTTTAAACACACTTTGTCTAATAATTTCTGCAAAATTATAGGTGTTGCCAGTAATATGGAAAGCTGTGATTTTGACCTTTGCAGCAGTCCCACAAAATTTCATGAAAATCTATCAAGTAATAAGGATGCTGGATTTGTCACAAGATTTTCACGTTTTAACCCATATGTTACATTATATTGCAGGTGGAACTACCAATGTCAAACTTGACCTGGGTTTTTATACATTTGACAAGTCTTGAAAGCTACATGGGCCATCTGGAAAGCAGGAACATATGGCACTCAAAAGCAGAAAGTTTAGGGATGGAAGGACAGGCAGAAATGAGTGGTCGCATAAGCTCTGTGACCAGTGGTCAGCAGAGCTTAGAAAAAGCCAAATTGCTGTCTCTGTATAGCTATCCACAGGAAGATTTAGGTCAAAGGTCATTCCTTGCAGGATAATAAACCTTTTTCCATTCAATATGTAAAGTTGTCATGGTTAACTGCAGTCAAACTTTTCTTTTTAATCACCTTCTTGAACAAGTCTCATGAAAAATTAACTCTGTCAGACCAAGTGATGAAAACAAAAAAAACAAAAAAAAAAAACCAAAAAACAAAAACAGAAAAAAACGAAAAAAAAAAAACACACACAACAAAAAACCCATAAAAAAAATGCAAAACTCATTGCAAGCCATATTCTCCCAAAGAACAATTCTTTACATAATTTTACAGTGTGATCACTGCAGAATTCTCCATCAAGGGAGAAATAGGTGCACAGCGGCTCATGCTGCATGCAACCACTGCCATGAACAGCCACACTGCTTTATTGGGGCCACTGGGCTTCAGAATAGGAGACAGTTCCTTTGCTAATTTACCTGCAGACAGGTGAATGATGTATGTTGATGATTTTCTTGGCTGAAAGGGTGGTTACATACAGCAGATACCACAGCATGTGAAAACCAGTGACAAGCCTCACTGAGCATGCTCTACAGAGATTCAAATTTTCCTTAAATTCAGAACCTGTTGCGTTCACACTTTTAGCGGTTCTGGGCAACACCACATACATAAATAATGTAATTTTTCACCCACTCTTTTATCTATGCACAGTGCAATCAACTTCTATGGAACATGTTTTGTCCAATCATCATCATCATCATCATCATCATCATCATCATTTTTTTTTTAATTTGGATAAAATCATTCATTGCATTATATTCATAATTGTTGTTTGCTTTGAGCTTCAAATGACAAACTTTCATCACACTTCATCACTGCCTAAAAATAAATACAGTAAAACCTTCCTATACTGAATGCGCTTGGGACCAAACAAAAGTGTTTGGTATAGGGAGGTGTTTGGTTTAGGAAGGTTTCCACATTGTGGCCTCTTGTTTTACCAACCATACTCAACAGATACCAGCTGAGGTAATTATGGTGGGAGATACGTATGCTAACTACATAGCTGTGGGTGGTTTCTGCTGCTGCTGCTGGTATAAGCAGTTAAGGCTGTCTTTGAAGTTAATCTGTTTAGTTTCCGCCTTATCAGTATTAAATTACTCATTGAAAAAGCACAAAAATGTGCTGAGTATGTGTTCAGTATAGGGAGGCTTTTATGGAAAAATGGTGTGAATTTGGAGTGTTCATGTCCAGCATGGAGAATTGTTCAGTATAGGGAGGTTTCTTATAAAGGAAGTATATGGTAAAAAAATTGGGACCGATCAAAGTGTTCAGTATGTGGAGGTGTTCGGTTAGGGAGGTTTTACTGTACAAATAAAGTTTACATTGATGCACCAGAACATTGTTCTCCATAAAATCTGCTGAGCAACTAAACTTCACGTAAATAGTATATCTTTTTTCTCAGTATTATATATCGATATTTAAAACTTGCATTTCTTGGCAATAGAAAAACACTTTCACAAAAATAAGTAAATTATAAAATTGTTCATCAGTTATACCATCTCCTACAAATGTGCAGATCTGTGTACTATAATTGTGGCAGCCTTTTATCTGTTATAGATTTTCCTATGTTAAAGACCTAACATAAACTGGCAAATTAATAAGGTAATAAGTATAATGAACGTTGTACACAGCTTTCTACTTGTATGCTACAAAACAAGCTCTGCATGTCTATTCCTGCCAGCTAAAATGTCTAAATGATGACACGTATCTTCAAAAGGCGGATACTGTAAAGGTGGCCCATGAATTTCCCCGAAGCTATTAATCTGTTTCGAACATGCACCTATATGGTCAAACTGAGGCATCCAGTTTTTCAACCTTTTCTTGCTTGAATCTGCCCAATGCACCCGCATGTACATTGTCTGCTTAACCCTTTTACTTACATTTCTTGTTAATAGAAACCATCATTTGCTGATAATTCGAGAGGTCTACCCTGATGGCATGCCCCAAGACAAAACCTTTCCTTTGTGCAGGTTGGGCACAGTGTCCCCAAGCTGCATCAAGATAAAATTTTCGACTCAGTCTCCCAGGAAAAGCTCTTGACTCAGTCTCCGAAGAAAAGCTCTTGACTCACTCTCCCAAGAAATGCTCTTGACTCAGTCTCCCAAGAAAAGCTCTTGACTCAGTGTTCCAACATTAGCCTTTGACTCAAGTCTTTTGTAGCTCAGGAAATTGTTATTGACACCACATTTTAGTTTGTGTACTTGTCAAGACAACACCGTAGTTAACGCAACTTGCTGTTTGTAATTCATTTTTTTCAAAAGCCTTTTCTTTCAGCTACATGATTAGCTCAACTATCATTCAACATGTTTTGGCTCTGGCCATGTGACCTGTAGTAATAAATTGCAATAATTTCCCCCCTTTTTAGGTGTATTTCAAAAACCCCATATAATGCAGACATCTGCACATGAGGAATCAATCTGACAGGTCCTGTGACTGTCTGTAACAGACAGATTTGACTGTACTGTGGTACCTGTGTTGACAGACCCCCCCACCCCCCAAAAATACCGCATGTCTTTTTAAGACCGCTGTCTCAGAACACTGTGCTATCTTTTCCATGTTATTATACCTGTAATGAAAGACTACCTGTTAACGAAGACCACATTTTGACCTGCCCAAGAGGCAGTCTCTCAAGACAGGGACCACTGTATCTGCTTACATTAACTCTTTCAGTGTCAAGTTTTCAACTGAGCCAATGCTTTCCCTGAGCACACTTTGAGTGCAGGAAAGCTGTTGACCTGGACCATTATACTCTGTGGGACTCTAGGCATGCTGGTACTTGAATGAAAGATCTTTTCACAAAAAATACCATTATAGTATCCATTTGATAATTCAGAGTTCATTGTGAGTTCTTTGACTTTGGTCCCAGTTGGCAGTGAAAGAGTTAAAAACCTCTGCGTCTATATTTCATCAGTTAACACTGTCTACAATTACACATTGCTTCCCTGACTCAGTCAAGTCACAAAATCAGTGTTTATAAAGTATGTTAATATATTACATTATACACACACGTGTATCACTCCATTGAAAAAAAAAATCCTGGTCTCTGAATACTAACATCAATGCCTTAGTCTGGTCACAACACAGAGGCTGGCATTGTGATTAAAATCAGAAATCTTGTGTTTAAAAACACGCATCTGCAGAAAAACAACTGTCAAGTTTTCACTATGGCACCAGTCCTACAAATCTGCATGGCACAATCAATCCTATTTTATAATACCTTAAATTACACATGCATTTAATTTCAATATTTTTAATGTATTTTTTTTATTTATTTGTAAAAGATCTAAATGCATTTCACACTTCACAAAAGACAGTGAATGTGATTATTTTTATGTGTATAAATTTTTTGCATTTCCGGCATTTGACTGCAGTTTAATTTAACACTTTTGGTCACAGTTCCTATGAAATACACATTAAAATACTATTTCATTGTGATTTCATGTTGTACCATCAGCAAAATAAGCATTAAATATACTGCAGCAAAATTAAGTAAATTTATAATCAACAGTTTGAAAGTTTCAAAAAAAAACTCGGCAAAAAAAAATTTGATGTCCAAATATCTGGTTGAAAGACAGGTGCTGTACGCTACGTATCACGTTCCTCGGATCTTGAGAATAATTGCAGAGATGGCCATAAGGCCCCAGCCCCAGCCAATGCTGTCCAAGAATCCTCGCCAAACTGGCATATATGTCAAGTCCCAGCCTGAAAGGTCATGCAAACAAAAAATAGATGAACAAAGTTAGACACAGTATGTGCACAATTGATAACCAGTTGCAAATCAGGCCCTGATTTTTTAGGGAAACCTGCATTACTTTTTTCTTGCACCATTTGAGATTGTAATGTGTGATGACACTTGAACACAGTGTAATTGTCAGCAATGTATCCCATGTGACAAAATTATCCTCCTGTACAATTTCCACCGAGGTTCCTGTCTTTAATCTGTATCTTATATTATTTATGATGTACGCATTGCATCTCTAATTTTGTCCCTTAAGGGAATTTACTCAACCAATGGTGATACTTATAGCTCTTGAAATTTTCTAGTATTTTGTTTTGCTTTGTACCATCCTAGTGTACAATTTGTACCAAAGTTCCCATCTTTAATCTGTATCTTACAGTTGATCATGTATTCATTGCTTCTCTAATTTTGTCCCTTAACGGAATTTACTAAACCAAAGGTGATACTTATATCTCTTTAAAATCTACTAGTATTTTGTTTTGCATTTTTCAAAAGTAAATGCTGCATTGGGTGAAGTGCAGGACAAGCCACTCATCTCTTATAAACCAATCACCTATTATGCAATAAGCCTAGCACACTTCAACAATATGAGGGCATCTATGAGCATGACCGATTATTTGAAAAATACAGCTGCAGGTTTACAGATTTCACAAAATTCGTCATGCCCAATGCTGCCCTCTAGTGATTCAAGTCGTCTCAGCTTGTCCACCACTCGTGTGCCCACAAGTTTCAAAAAGAGATCATTGTAATTGACAAAAAGTCAAGCAATTTTATGGCAGCATCTTGAGGCATCTTGAGACAGCCTTCGCCCACACCCTCACATCAGGGAGGTGCAATAAACTAAATTGACCTCCGTTTACATACACTTCAGCACAGTGAAAAATTTCTCTCCTGAATTTTTGGGCTATTCTGTCAGTTCACTTAAAGCGTTAATCATAGGAACAAAAATCTGATCAGAAAATCTGACCTGACCCTTTTTAAAGGAAAAAAGGGAGAAAATTGCACGGGTTACTTCATCTATTCCAGAGCACAGAACTTTGTCTGCGTGGAGGGCAATGTGTGGACAGTAGTCTAGTCACAAGTCAAGTAAGATGATACACCTGTGGATGTGAAGAGTAAAATTTACCTCTTAGTAACACACTGCGCATAGCATCAGTCGGCAAAGTCATTGGCAGACAAATTCCAATATATCGTAGCCACACTGGCATCGCCTCTAGTGGCCAAATGATACCTGGAAAGAACAAAATCATCTTTGAATACAGTAAAACCTCTCTAACCAAACACCTCGGAGTCCGTATACTGAACACCCCCCGATACTGAACACCATTTCTCGGTCCCAAATATATACATTTGAATGTAAGCAAACCTCCCTATACCGAACACCTCACAAAACCGAACACTTTTTTCCGGTAGCAAAGGTGTTCGGTATCGGGAGCTTTAACTGGATTATTGTTTCATACGACATACTTTGACATTATTTTAGTGTCCTTTTGGTCTCCTTATACACAGTCTATATGCCTCCAACACTGCCATATGTACCCAATATCATAGATGCTCAAATGCAAAATTCAGCATTATTGCCCTGTGACCTTAAAAAACAGGTCAAGATCACCTATGCCCCATCTAAGCCTGACCCTCATAAATGACAACCAGCATGAGACATACTAAGATATGAATTGACCTGGTACTGGAGATGAGGAGATAACACCTCGACACATACATACACTCTTGCACATACAAAACACCTGCATTTGCCCCAATTCTAGGGATATAAAATACAGACATTCCAATTGCTTGTAAACTTTGCATGGCACATACTATATGTTTTTCTGGCACTTGTATTCAACAGTCCGTTTTATAACGATATACGGTGAAACCTCATTATAACGACACTCAGATATCCAACATTGAATATAATGAGACAAATTTTCATGGGAAAAAGTTAATACATTTTGTTGTTTGATTAATTTAACTGACATATTCAGTTATCTCACACTTTTTCTTAGGGAACAGATGGTGTCATTAAAATGAGTTTTCACTGTATGATGTTCATGGTTGGATCCCAATATATCATGTTATGGTTGGGAGTGGGGTCTACCTGTCCTATGGCTGGCATTGACAGCTTGTTGCCTCATAATCTGTTTTTGCCTGACATTACTCTGTTCTGCCTTTCGTCCTGAAAAAGTTTTCCAAAAGTAACATCTGATATTGCACACCAGGCTCTCTCATGATCTGTTGATCATAACGCCACAACCTTCAATGCTAGCATTTCATTAGGTGTCCCTCCCCTCCCCCCCCCCCCATGTTCTTTCTTTTTCCTCTTTTTCATATAACACTACACAGAGACTTGATACCATCACCCGAATTTCACCCATTCATTCCCTGCATGGTTTAAGTGGGTGCCACAGCAAAATTCAAGTAATTTACAGTCATATGTGCATGTAGAGTGGGCCTGGGGCATGAGCCAGCAACCCTTACATGAGAGACTGGTCCCTCCGGATAGGGAGACGTGACTTCCTCAGGCAGGAATCGTGGTATCTGCACTTTATTTTCTCCCACAAGAGAGGCTATCTCTCTGACAAAGCCACATATTTTTTTGTTTGGAGGGGGGGGGGTGCACTTGGTTGGAAGGGAACCACTGTATTTATCCAGTAGCTGTATCACTCAGAATAGGCGGAAAATACAGACTGGCAAATAACCCTATCTGTATCACCACAGTGCAAGGGTCAGGATAGCCTAGTTCCCCTGGTGATGCTCTAGCCGGTATCAACATTGGAAAAGGACAGGGAACCAGTTACTGGATATAAATAAAACCAACTGCATGGAACACACGCGTCAAACAGACAGGCCTTGTGCAGTCCTGTGTCTCATATGCTCCAAGTGGTTGGTTTTACTATTATACAGCGGACCACTGTATATACAGTGATAACAACCAATATATCCCACCACCCCCATCCTTTATACTGTCACACCCATGTCTCCTGTTATTAATGAAAATAATACAATTTTCAGCAGGTTTTTGAGCCGCCAGGCATTAGTCTGGTGTTAAATATTCCTCTAAGAATATATATATTATTGAAACAGGTTAGAATTTTTTCTATGATTGATATGATCTTGTTGCGGCTGCATGGTTTGTCTGGTCTCTTCACCTTTATCAGGAACATGTTTGTGTTCTGCATTTATCCGCTGTAAACAGCACAGCCATTGTACCAAGACACTACTGACTAGGTGTCTCCATGTCCTATTGCACACTTTATTCTATGATAATATACAAAATTAACGTACCTGCTGCATGCAACTACTGCTGTGCATGAGCAGCTGCATTGCTTTTTATGGTCACTGCGCTCAAACCTCGGAGTCAATTTCTTCGAAAAAATTTACCTGTGATGACAGGTCACCTGCTGTGCGTGGTCAATTTTTCTTGGCAGAAGGGGTGGCCACATACAGCAGGTACTACTGTATATATACTTATATTATTCATAATATATATATGTGTGTGTGTGTGTGTGTGTGTGTGTGTGTGAATGTAATATAGTAAGATAATTATATATTTATTATAAGATGATACAGTGAAACCTTTTTATACTGCCACCGTCTGTTGTGTGTCCAGTATCTCAATATGTCAGACGAACCAGTCAAACAGTGATGGAATTTGACTTAAGTCCCATAACATTTGTGTCATTAAGTAAAGTGAATAAATGATCAATTTTGTTATTAAAATGCTTAATTACAGGACTCAAATATGGAAGTGTACCTTTTTCATGGACTTACATGTATATATTCAAGTGTATGTTTACCTTGGGCTCACATATTCTATTGTATGTTCATTGTGTCATTTTGGCGAGGCGATTATATGTGTTATTATCAAGACCGTGCCTGGCTTGGTATACTTGATAACTTTCCTTATGCTGTTTCTTGGAATGCAACTATATGTTAATTAGGGACACAAACATATATTTAATCGGAGTGACTATTTTCACCGTACGGTGAGAATAGCGTTTTGTCTATTTTCACCGTACGGTCAGAATAGTGTTTTGTCTATTTTCACCGTACGGTGATGATACAGTTTGGTCCATATTCGTTGTACGGTGAGAATAGGGGCTGCTCTATTTAATAGTAGAGAAGTCAACCAGGGAAGAATATTTTGGAAAAGCATTGTGTCATGATATGGCACACAATGAGAATTGCAACCAACATTTGCTGAATTAATTAAAAGGCCTTAGCTTCCCAGTTTGAACTGTGAGCATGGTTTATAATGAGATCGGTTGAGGTGTTATTTCAGCTTTTATTTTTTAACAGCTTTTATAGAGCCAACACTCTGTATTTTTTATGTGAAAAGGCACAAATTTAAGTGAAAAACGGCCTTTTCACAATTGAGTGTACCCAAGTGCCTTAGAACTAGTTACGGCCATGTAGCATCAAACCAAACACAGGTACATTAACTTAGATTACACTCCATTATTGGACATGGTCCCACAAGCAAAATAAAAAAAAATGTTAAAATCCGTCAAGATTTAGCAAAAAAATATAGTCATTAATACACCCCAAAATGTTCACTTTTTGGGTGTTACGGAGAGCCAACTTTATTTTTACTGACACTCATACTGCATAAATTTTGAAAAAAGGGCAGATATCTTAATTATTTTGTACATAAATCCAAACCATTATGTTCTAATTACGTTTGCAGATCATATTACCTGGAGACTGCATCGACTGTATGAATTTGTGGCAAAATGTCTGAAAATACAGTTTTGTTACAATTTTTTGTTTATTTTATTCCATACATTCAACACCCTGAAAAATTACAGTTTTTACATTTTTAAGTTACAGGTTGAACTTATAATTATTGTACTAACCACTTTTTAAAAGAATATTAGCTTTACATGGTTCACAATTGGTTTCCAAGTTCAGAGCTCTACCTGAAAAATGAAGGTTACATTTTCCGTAAATATCTGTAGTGTCCGTACGCCCACTTGTTATCTTTTTTACGTTATTTTGCATCAAGACCTCACACACTAATTTTTATAGGGACACTGAACCATATCGAATCCACTATTAATTTAGTGGCTGGTAGGAATCTTATTAAAAGAAAGACACCTTAATTTAACATGAAATGTAGTGTCCGTACCCCCATGTAGTGTCCGTATTCCATAGAGAACAAGCAATATATTTTATGCAAGATTCACATGGACATAAAAACCTGTGCAAAGAGTACCTTGATATTCAGGCAAAAATGCAGGATATTGTTATTTCAGGACTGTAACTCACATAGTTTGGTGTCACAGGCGTTTAAATGTTTTTAAAAATGAGTAAAATAAAAGGCAATTTCTAAATATTGTTTGAAGTGTACTATGATAAGGGTAAATACTTCTAACAAGATGTACTTCTGAGAAGAAAAAAGAATTGAGGATCTACAAACAAAATATTCCACTCAATTGTCCACATAACAATTGGAAGTAAGTAAGAACACTAACAAGAGTTATAGGAAGCCTATTCTGTAGTGTCCGTACCCCATGACAATTGCCATGTAGAGGGAAAAATAAATGACTGGATCACATGCATCTATCCTCACCATGAAAATATACCAAACTGTACCATCACCACCATACGGTGAAAATAGACCAAGCCCTATCCTCACCGTACGGTGAAAATAGACAAAACTCTATCGTCACCGTACGGTGAAAATAGACAAAACTCCTTCCCAACGCTATTCTCACCGCACGGTGAAAATAGACCAAACGGTATTCTCACCGTACGGTGAAAATAGACAAAACTCTATCCTCACCATACGGTGAAAATAGACAAAACTCCTTCCCAACGCTATTCTCATCGCGCGGTGAAAATAGACCAAACGCTATTCTCACCGTACGGTGAAAATAGCATCGTCCATATTTAATACGGTCTATGCATAAGTTCACCAAGCGGGAAAACCCCGGCAGTTGTCCCATTACAAAAGCGAGGCATGCGGGCTGATTTTTGCTACCAGATGGCACGCTGTGTACCTTCTCAAAAGTGGTCACGATAATGCATGATGATGGACACTAATCTTGTTCGTGTCAACATGAACGGAAAAGCAGGAAATGGACCAAATACAGGAGGTGTATAGATGTTTACCATTGTAGATCTTTGGGGGAGGGAGTACAGAAAGCATAAATAGTTAGGATGTTGAGTGACAAGGCGAATTATCATGGTAAACCACCACTGACTGTTGTGTAGTGGGCTGTAATGTTGATACCAGGAAGAAATGTCAAACTGACAAATATCAAAAATAAAAGTGCGGCTTTATTCCTCCCATCAACTGATATTCCTTTGTCTTTCAAATAATTTTTCAGCCACCCTAGATCCTGTTTTTGACGAAAGCATGGTCTGTGTTTCACTCCTCGTTACTTGCTGTATTCAGTAGCGCTGTGGCCTGTGCGGGAAGACTTAGTGGCCCGCAAATTACCCAGAAACCCGTGCGTGCCTGGCTCTGATATCGGAATCTCCGCCGGGGTTTCCCCACTTGGTGAACTTATGCATAGACCGTATAAGGTGACCTATTTTCGCGGGCCGCTATTATTTGATCTTCACACGGCTCTCATTCTCTTTGAACTTGTCAGTGGTGGTAGACATGCCAGTTACTGGAGCCTTGCGGTTCTTTCCAAAAAAAAAAAAAATGATCGTCAATCTGGCACTTCTTGGACAGGTGCTGGTCAATGTTATACTCTTAGTGATCACCGACTCGTGTTGCGTTATAGCCAATTTTGGAGGCTTCGAATTTTGCTCATGTTTGATGGCCGAAGCCGCCAGGAAAAGGGCACCCACGGTGGACTATAAGTTGGTGGCGCAAGGAGTGGACATGTTGTATACGGAGGATTTACGCCTCGAAGACGAGATCTCCATGATCTTGAATTCTGGAAAAGACCGGATGGCGACGGACAAACCAGAATCTGATCCCAATCAACTCGAGTCAGGCCACGAATCGCCCGCTACGGACGCAGATTTGGACACTGAATTAAAAAACTTTATCTGTTAGAGTGAAATCTAAACAAGAAGAACTCTTGAGACTCCAAAAGCTCGAAACCCTGGACGAGCTAAAATGTACACTTGCTCGCTTAAACAAGCAATGCACCAAGGCAAGGAAAGCGTCCAGTATCCATAGAGACCCTAAAGCCTTGTTTTCAGCAACTCTGAGGACCGGGAAATCGCTTAAGTCTACCGTCAGTGCCAGTTCCAGTGCCACCGGTAAATCCAGCGCGGTGAAGGAGGATTATACCCATGCTACGACGCAGGATAGTGAGATATCCTTAAACGAGTTACGGATGTTTAAGGATATGCAGCAACTAGCCGAGTCGCAGTTAGATAAATTGGGACTGGAACCAGATTTCGCAGCACACAAGGGACCCACAGCGATGGGTCAAGGTCGTACTCCAAACACTGGCGATTCATCCTCTGAGGACAGTGATCGCGAACTTTCAGGCAAAGACCCTAGTGTAAACAGTGACAATACCGATCCCAGAAGTTACACCAGAAAAGATAAAGGGAGAGGTAAGAAAATTAAATCTGGACGTAATCATAAGCTGGGTGACAGCGTTGTCAAAGCCGAGTCTTCAATATGCTTTCAAAGACTTAAAGTATGAAGATCTGAACACTTCTCTATTCGTTGCAGGTTACATTGAGTCTTTGAGTTTGGAAATTGGCTTTAGGAAAGATTCAAAAATAAATACCTTGACTCATAAGTTAAATCATCTCAAGTTTCTGATGTACGCAGCTTCCATTCACGATTGGAAAGTTATGCTCGCATACCATGTAGCCGTTTTGACAGAAATCAAACGTGGCAATCGTAAATGGGGTGATAACTTCATGAATGTGGAAACAAAGGTGTTAAATCCAGCTAGAAATGTCAGTGCCGCTTCAGGCAGTTATAAGCAGTTATCCAGTGGTTCAGCTCCCAAACCAAGAGTCTTGTTTCGTAAAAGTTATCAGAGTGGGAAGTGCAACAAATCAAAAGAACATGTTGGTTTTGTTAATGGCAAGAAATGTAATGTGGGTCACTTCTGTGCTTCCTGCTTCATCATAGACAGGGTACAAAACTACCATCCCGAGTGTGACAAAGAATGCAAATATTTTGGTAAGTCAATCAAAGAAATACGTGACTCACCAAATGACTGACTTGACATGAAAGCTTATAAAGGTGGCTATCATGAGTTATGTACCGGCCTTTGCAGTCAAAGTGTCGTATCAGAATTTTTTTCGATAGTACTGTACACATTTCTGTTGATGATTAGGCAGGTTTTCATATGAACAAGTCAGTTCATAAAGACAGTACAAGTATACATAACACATTTTTACATTTTTCTCATACTGCGTACCCTTCCATTTCAGACTTCAACATTGACAGTTCGAGTAGAGATTCACATGTTAGTCAAGAAAATAATCTACTTGAAGGCATTTTTGATAGCACAGTTTGCTCCCCGGTAAAAGTCGATGCTGAATCTAGTGACAAACCTTCAAGTAGCGGAAGTGTGACTACATGTAGTGGCTGGCCCCCAAAGCCTGGTAGTTTATATCGTGTAGAAGACATCATTAGCATGATTAGTGTACACCTGAAAATTCCTAGTTCTAAGTTACCCAATTTTCTGGGTTGTCGTATCCCAGTGTTCTCTTCTTTGAACATTGCCCTTTGGAAAGACAGGCTCATGCAGGGAAATTACGCCGACATGGAAGCCTGCGATTTATTGCAGTTCTGTTTTCCTATTGGTTATGTTTCTAATTCGTCGACTGTTTCTTGCCAAAGGAATCATAGTCAAGTGCATGATTATGCTTCGCATGTGGGTCGTTTCATAGTTCAGGAAGTAGCGTTGGGAGCAGTTCTGGGTCCGTTTACTTCAAACCCTTTAGGAGATGCTATTTGCGTTTCACCAGTGAACACTGCCCCTAAAAGAGATAGTAAAAGTTGCAGGATTATCCTAGACTTGTCTTTCCCTGAAGGAAAATCGGTCAATGCAGGTATCCCCAAAGACTCTTACTTAGGGTTGCCTTGCAAATTGAAGTATCCATCCATAGATCAGTTGACAGAGTGTATGGTCAGTTAAGGAATCGGTTGCCTGTTATACAAACCTGACTTGTCCCGGGCATATCGTCAGATTCCTATTGACCCAGGGGATTTGCATTTGCTCGTCTTCCGCTGGAAAGATTACTTATTTTTTGACAGAGTTCTTACCTTCGGTCTGCACTCTGCAGCGATGTGCTGCCAAAGAACAACAAACGCGGTCACATTCTTGCTTCGCATGGCAGGAAATTTTTTTAATAAATTATCTTGACGATTTTGGCGGTGCAGAGGAAAAACATAAGGCACAAGAAGCATTTTACCCTTTGAGGCAGCTGCTTGCTGATTTAGGTCTTGTCGAGGCTGAGGAAAAATGTTGCCCGCTGAGCACGTCCATGATATTTTTAGGCATTCTTGGAGACTCATTCAGCATGACTATGTCAATTCCGCAGCAGAAGCTGTATGAAATCAAAGAATTTGCTTCTCTGGTCATCAGCCATCAACGGGAAATACAGTCCCTCATCCGACGTTTGCAGTTCGCTGCTCAATGTGTTAAACCGGGGAAGAGTATTCGTTTCAAGAATGCTGAACACCTAAGTTCGTTGTCCCAATGCTCGCAGGACGGGATGAGCGGGCTCCTCACATCATTCTTACAGGATGTAAGGTGGTGGATTAGGTTTATGGAGAAATACAATGGCATCTCCATTATCCCCCAAGGTTTCTGGTCTGAGCCAGACTCCATTTTTGCCACAGACGCCTGCCTGTCAGCTTGGGGGCGCTACACTTCTGACTCATTTTTTTTTCATCATGCTCAAACCGTTACACGTTGCTTGCTGGGCCGCTTATTTAATTGGGTTCTTCCTGATGGCCAGAAAATCCAATTTGGTACCTTCTACTTTCGTGTCTTTTGATAGCATGAAGCATTTGAGCAGAAAAGACATCAAAGATGGAGATGCCGGACTACTGGTTTTTATAAAATGGTCCAATACAATTCAGTTCAGACAAAGGAAGTTAATTATTCCTATTCTTTCCATTCCTGGTTCAGCTCTATGTCCCAGGAGAGCATGCATTAGTTTACTTAAGACATGCGCAGCTGACCCTTCTGCCCCTGCCTTTTTGTAGGACAAACAGCATCATAAATGCGTAACTGAACTTCGTTTTGTCTCCGTCCTTCGAAGTTCATACCAGTTAGGTTTAAACGGTGCTTCGTTTTCCGGTCACAGTTTCAGAAGGGGTGGGGCTACTACTGCCTTCTTGGCAAAGGTGCCAGTGCAGGTGAATTAATTCAACTGCAAGGCGATTGGGTCTCGGACGCATACCTTAGGTACATTGATATTGACTTACAGTCAAAGTTATTAGTTGGTACTAGAATCAGAGATTATATTATGCATGTTTGATAATGTTGATATGTAACTGGCTTGGTGGTGGCCGAGTTTTAGACATCATACATGTATTAACGGTACATGTCGATCCTTTCGTTAGGGTCATATTGTAACATTGTTTGTCGGATTTATTGGAATATTTATTATTAACGTGGTCGTGTTTCTCATGCTTTGTTTATATTTAGGATTTTGCTAATTGTTCCATTACACTTTTATCTCTACTTTGGACAAGTTCTGGATCTCCCCTATCCAGTTCAAATTTGTTCTTCTCGTCATGATACTTACATGTCACTGACAACAGGGCAATCTTAATGTCATCCCCCCTGCATTTTATGTATATTTATATATAGTATTTTTACTACGATGAACTCCAGACTGCACAGGTACGGTAATATTTCCGTAGAGTCAGAATGTCAGCACATCAATATTTATCAGGGTGTGCTCACGACCAAATTTTGTATTAATTTCAGGTTTCATTAAGCGTTTCCTTTTTTTTTCTTTCTTTATTTTGAATTATTTATTTTTGTTTTGTTTTGTGTTTTTGTCCTTTGGCAGTTTTTGGAGGATGCTTCTTGGTGTATATATATATATGAAATATTAACACTGTGATGAATGAATTATGATTATCATATTTGTCACTAGGAAGTATCCTTTACTGCCAAACTTTGTTCAATAAATTTATCAAATGTTCTCAGTTGTTTTTGTCATTTAATATTAGGACAAGTAGTTGATAAATTTTGTTATCAAAATGCTTAATTACAGGACTCAAATATTGAAGTGTACCATTTTCATGGACTTATATATTCATGTGTATGTTTACCTTGGGCTCACATATTCTATTGTATCTTCATTGTGTCATTTTGGCGAGGTCGATTATATGTGTTATAATCAACACCGTGCCTAGCTTGGTATACTTGATAGCTTTCCTTATGCTGTTTCTTGGAATGCAACCGTATGTTAATTAGGGACACAAACATATATTTTAATTCGGTGACGTATTTTCACGGGCCCCTATTGTTTGATCATCTTGGCCAGCTCTGCTTCCTAATTAGTAGCAAATTCAATTGGCATTCACCAGAAATGTAGACATCACAAGTTTAAAGTATAAGTTTACATTAAAAAATAAGCCCCTGATTTCTAACTGCTTCAGACTTTTTTTTATGGCAGGTGATGTGGAAGGCTTCATTCCTCTGTTTGATATTTCGAGGCCTTTTAATTTTGTTGCCTATTCATTGGATTGCAAGTGGAAGCTTGGAAGGTGTTGCTAGCTTTTACAGCTTTGAAGACACTTAAGATTTACCACTTGCACAACTGCTGAGAAAACTTCCCGAAAAATAGGACAGAAAAAAAGGCAGCAATTTTATAGAGTGAAAATCAAAAGTAGTAACTCACTGTAGATCACATAACCAGAACATAGTTAGAACTAAATTGTAATGTGCTTGAATCAGTCATGTAGTACAAATAGACGAGATCAAAAGTGTGCAAGGGATTTATGAAAGAACTGTCATGAGCTGTGTTTCTGGTTCGGACAAAAATATTCTGGGCTGAGCCCCAGGAACCGCTCTTCAATTGGCAGCTCCTGCTTTCCTTGCGCAAAATCATTGAGTCCCAACATATGCGAATGGTGGTTTTCATTGATCCCACTATACTGTTTTTATGGAATATTCTGTTTAAGTAGATAACAAGCCATAGTACTTAAGCAAATAAGAGGCCAGAAATATGTAAAAAAGCACAGCCACCAGACACTGCCATGTGCGGATGAATGGGTCTATTTTTTCAAGTAATGTAATGGGATACTATGCGATATGGAACAGCAGATGTAATGGCCATAACACACACCTTCATTACCCTCCCAAGGCCCCGATTACGGGATAATTTGATTAAATGTCACAGGTCATATTCATTACCTATGACGAATGTAAACAAACACAACACATCAGGCTGGCATTGAAACTAGGCCTAGGGCATAATATTTGTGATAAATACCCAATGAAACATAGAATAAACAAAATTTTATATAGCTGGAAAGTGAGTTACCATTTTTCTCTCATTTGCGATCGCTGTTGGTGGCAAAAAATCACTCGTGAGCTGCTGTCACTCGTGATTTTCCCCACCAACATCGAGCTTTTTGCACTCACCCAGAGCCATGCCAAGGAATCCCTGGAAGAGAGTCAGTATTATCACCAGCAACACCGGCCCTCGTGACGGCACCTAGTGCAACAAGACAACACAGTACACAGGACTGGGCTTACAGATCAGGGCTTTCGTTAGAAGGCAACAGCCCTGGATATCACTTTGGTGCTAAAAGACAATGTCTCAACATGCTTTAACTCTTTTCCCCTAAACTCTTTCTCTGCCAACTGTGCCTTAAGTCAAACCACTTAAAACAGACTGCTCTGAACTATGATAAGAATGCTGGATTTATATTCCATGTGAAAAGACCTTTCATTCAAGTACCAGTGCACCTGAAGCTACATAAAATATAATAGTCCAGGTCAACAGCTTTCTTTGCTGTGCTTTGGGCAAAAAACATACAAAGCGTGCCAAGGAAAGCTGTTGACTTCATAAAAAATGTGGCATTGAAAGAGTTGAACCAACCAAAACCAGCTGGTGCTCAAATGAGGTCTGCTTCAGCGTTATTACCCAATGTCAACAGTAATGGATAACAATGAGATTCTCAAGATCACATGCCCCAGGTCAACAACTTTCCTTGGCATGGGTTGGGCATTAAGTGCCCAACCAATGCCAAGGAAAGCTGTTGACTCAGTCTTAATTCATGGGGCAAAGGGTTACTGTAACAATCTTGCCCTCAGTACATATACTTCAAAGACCTAATTTGGTGAAGATGTCATCTGTAGTCTATTCCTTTCAAGCGTTCAGTTATGCTAATTAAGCTGATAAGGCGAGACATTCTGACAGCTGGGGACTTCTTGGCACCTAAGGAGTTAAGTTTCCAAAACTGCCATGTGGCGATGAAAAGTAGAAGTTTTTACATTACATTATGTGCACTGTAAATTTGCTAAAACTCAAAACCATATATTTATCCATGATAGATAAAGCAATCAGCACCTGGGAACTTGTTGCATGACCCACCATTTTCTGTGGGCAACAACTGACCAATCAGAAAAGCTACAGTTAAGCCCGTCTAAAACTTAACAGCCACAAGCATTTTTTGTGTTGCAAAGTGTTGTACTGGGGTTTGTAAAGGATGTAAAAGGTTTGCAAAAGGTTGACAAAGGGTTTCAAATGGTTGAAACGGTTGCAAACCATTTCAACATTTTCATCAATAAGGTTGAGAAAAACTGTTAACCATTAGCAGTGATTAGAGTAAGGTTTAAAAGTGTTTAACTTTAAAGGGGTTTCAATGAAATAAGAGAAAATGGTTTGGAAAGTGTTTGAAAAAGGTTTGCCTTTCACTCAAATGGTTGGAAAAAGGTTGCAAAAGGTTGATGCTTTTGGTGACTGTTAAGTTTAACACAGGCTTAACTGCAGGTTTGTTTATCCCCTAGGTGGCTCCACCTGCACTTCTTGGTTACTTGACAGAGGGGTTCTGGTGGCTCCTTGTGTTATGACTCCCCAACCTAACCCCACCAACGGCCCCAAGGGACTGAAAAAATGTGGTCTTAAAAGAGGAGTGATCTTAAAGGGGGTACAATTCAATTACGGATAAACAAAAATGGGTCTGTAAATTGGTGGTCTTAATGCAGAAATGGGCTCTTTATAGGGGTGGTCTTAATGGGAGATTGTACTATCATCTTTTGCTTTGCTTAATGCAAGCAGTTTCCTCAAGATGTTTGTATTTTTTACCTTCTGCAAAGATGCTAAGGCATGGTATATGTATGACTCCCACGGTAACTTTCCCAATCAAACTTTCCCTACCAATAGCTTTGTTTCTAACATGCATGCATCAAGTTTCATGAAACGGTGAATTCTACACCAACCTGGAATACAACGAGCGAGAAGATGAGCAACAAAGCCACTTGCACAGCCATGATGAGGAACTGCACGCTTATATGAGCAATCATGATTTCTACCCGGTTAACCCCCCCACCCCCACCCGACTAAGGTCCAACAGGCCCATTTTGGGTTCCAAGACAAACGACAAGGCTGTGAGACCAGTGGCAAGGAAGAATATCACACTAGAAGAAACAATGGAGCAAAAATCAATTAGTGCTTTCGGTCCAAGTGACAGGTTTTCCTTTGTAATGGTTCAGACTTTTAACCTGTTAACTGCGGCATAAAATTAACCCTTTATCGGTATAAATGTGTCTGGTTCAAAAGCTTTCATTGGCACATTTTATTTCCTACAATATGATTGTTAAAATCTTCACGGCTTGACATTAAGGATTTTGTCTAGTTGTGCCAATTAAGGTAACTGCGATATCAAAAGTAGTTGCCCCCGTCAGAAAGCTGGTTGTCCAAACCTTAACCTCTATTATCACCTGTCTCATTTTTTCTGTCTTCTCCATATAGTTTACTTACTAAAATCACCCTTTACATTTGTGAATCATCTCTGCCTTGCATGTTCAGGAATTCAGACCCTGATTGATGTTTCTTACCAAATTATATGTCTTTACAAATGAACCTGGTCCTGGAAAGTTCTAATGCCAAATAGTTAGGTTGTCCACTCACAAAACTTGGTTATCCAGTCAGGCCTGTTGCCCTGATTTACATGTAAATGTTACTTGTCCTGGGCTGGCGGGCTTGCCTTAGCGTTGAGCCCGGATATTACTACCAATATGTATCATTTACTGTGGATGAAGATTTTTTGAAAAAAAAGACACCATGTCACATCAAAGTGTGTGGCACTCTAATGCACTCCCCAACCACATTACCTGTATGCCTATAGTTACAGACAGAATATATCAAGTCAACAGCTTTTCTCGGTGCGCATTGAGCACAATGCCCCAAGAAAAGCTGCTGATCAGTCCAGAATTTGGCACTGAAAGTGTTAACACTAGCTCTAAAAAACAAATAAATAAGTACGAGCAATGACACTTGTTTTACCTTATTATGATTCCAGGCGCCATGAAGTTCGTGAAACTTGGGAACAGGTCACTGTAGATAGCTTCATCAATCTTCAACATATGAATTAAAATGAAATAAAATCATCAAAATGATATTTCAGTAAAAACTTTTATTTCAGTAGCAACATACATGACTTTAATATCTTAGATTTGTTTTTAAACACACACACACACACACACACACAAGAGGCCCATGAGCCTAATGCTCTGCTGATATACATATAATCTGATGGCCATCACAAACAATTCATTTCCTGAAATCAGGGACGTGTTATAGATGGACTACCAACGGGAGAGCTAATCCCTTTAGTGGGCAACTGGGCGCGACGACTACAAAGGGTGTTCACAAGCGCCGCTCAAGTTAATTCCCCGTGCTCAGTCCGTTTGTTGTTCCATCTATGTTTCCACGTTCGGTTGCATCGGGTTACATATGACACAGTACTACAGCTGGTGCCACCAATATCGAATTCCATACACATGAGATGTCCTAAAGTTTAACATACAGGGCTGACGGACAGACATGAGTGATCACATATAAGCTCTGCAACCTAAGGTCAGCATAGCTAAAGAGAAGCCTTAAAAACTGATGCACAGGCAAATAAAAATGGTTTGGTCACAGAAGAGGTTATTGCCAACCCATTTGGTTACATCCTCAGAAAACTGGTTGTCCAAACCTCAACCCCTATTATCACCTATCTCACTTTTTTCTGTCTTCTCCATATAGTTTACTATGTACTATAACTGTACTTTCATATTGGGCAGTAAAAATTACTTTTTTTTTCTCTAAGCAGCTGTGAAGTGCAGTCCACAATTTTTCGGCTGACCTCTTCACAACAACACTGGTATGAAGTTCTTACCTTCACAGGCAAACTAGCATGTTCAGGACTCTTGCCAACCAATGATAGCATATTTACAGCAAAAGTCTGGAATGCCAGAAATATCTTGCTCTGAATAGTCAAGTAGATTTGTTAATCTGAAAATTCCAAGCAGGAAGTGTGTGACTGTTGGGATTGATAAAAATCTATGTTACTTCTCCTATTGGCAAGTAGGAAAAACTATGACACAGAACTGACCGAGTACACAAGGCAACCTTCTGCGTGTCATTTGCCAGTGTGAGCCAGGCCAATGATACCTGGTCTGAAAATGTAATGAATTTTATGTATTGCCACTAGTTGAATTTTCCCTAACTTTCTTTCCTGAGAATGCCAGTAATCCAATTGTATTGAATTTCATTTTTTTTCTGGGCATTTGAATTTAACACACTGAGTCGCAGTCAGTAAAGCGTGCAATTAAGTTAAGCAGGAAATACCATTCTGACATTTGATACAGATGCCTTTGTATGTTCAATTAAATCCATTTGTCGACATTTTACTTGTGTAGTGGTGCAATAAATCATTAAACATCTCCACCTGTGCTTAGTTTGCAATTAAAAACTAAAATTTACATTATTAACATTACATGATGTATCCATGTTTACAATGCAACATTTACAGAACATTATTTTGATATAGATGTAAGTACACACTTTTAATCAGAATAATGAAAATTTAATTCCAGTTTTGTGTAAATATGTAGGCATTCATTTATACCTATAAACCATTTTCATCTGTTGTAAATTACAATTTTTCATTTTATTTTTATTTTTTTATTTTTCTTGACTGGCCATTAGTATTAATGGAGAAATTCCTCTGGAACTTTACTTGGTCGCTTCATTGTGGTCTTCAGCCAAAGGTCTGTAGCTACAAAAATTAACTAAATAGTGACGCCTCACCCACCATAAAATCTTAAAATTTTCTGAAAGATATTTAAAATATTGCCAGTTTTTTACCTGAGGTGATCCATTATGGAATATTGTAGGCCTACTCTAAAACTTCTTGATGTCTATTTAAAACCTGAACCAAACTCTAGGTCAATCCAGAAAAAGAAAAAAAAACTTGTGAAATTTTGTTTCTGGGTCAATTTAGAAAATGAATGCTTAGAAATATAGATGATTATACATCATTATTTTCATGATGACTGCCTGTAAGTCAACTTCTGCACCCTCCCAACTACCCATAATGCAGTTGTTCATGTCCGCAAGTGGAATCTTGAGTTATCTGAGGCCTTATATAGTGTACGTACTGGTCATGTCCAAATACAGATGTACCGTTCCCCTTCCACTCTCTTGCTGTCTAACTTCTCTTGTGTGAGATTCAAGGATCTGAAAGTAAACTACACAATGATGAGACCTTTGGCCTCTCTCTCATTTAAAGATGTCCTCTAACTTTACTGTAGACACATAACCATAACCACAACATCGGCACAGACTCTATTATCAATGAATGTCATTTCAAAACAAAATACATGATGCTGCTCACAAGATCCATTTAATTGGATGCTAATGTAGGAAGTGAGGATGTTAGGGTGGTTCCAAATGCTGTCAATTAATTGTTGTTTTCTAGTAAAATATAAACACTGACCACAACCTGCAGCAAAAACAAACAGCACTTAATAAATACATGCGTCTTAATTTGGAAAAACAATTTCTTTAGGAATGTACCATTTTCAAGAATTAAGATTTTTTGGGAAAGTATTTTCTCCACAATGAATCTGAATTTATTTGTCACATATTTTTGCATAATAGACTCTAACTGACAATTTATCAATTTGTGAATGCAGACCTCATTCTCTTTCTTTCTATGAATTTAAGTTTCATTATTTTTCAGTTTTATATATTTGTCGTTCTTTTTATGTATTTTAATATTGGAAAAAAATTCATGATTTAAAAGTCTGACAATTGACATGCTGCATGAGGTCAGACCAACAAGAGACCTTTTGGTTATATTCTATATACATTTTAACAGTGTTTATATTTAAAATGTTTGATGTTGAAATGAATTTATCTGGTGATGTGTTGCCAGGTTTTTGTGATGCTTATGATCGGCATGTTTTTATTCGCAGAATTTTCAAAGATAATCTGGCACCTGTCTTTCATTAAATCTATCATTCAACTTTCTTCATATCCTTCTGCCCAAGCTACCAAATTCCTCAAAAAGGTTTTTCTCTTTGTAAACATACTTTATTAATTAATGAATTTACTTAACATAGCATGAATGCATGTGGTGTTTGCCAAGACCCACTGATCTGTGTGCCATCTAGTGTCACTTTGAGGAATTAATGAAAATGCCATTATGCTTCATTAAAGCTGTGGCTGTCAGGAGCTGGATCCACACTGTTGGAGCTTCTTCAGGATTATACATTAGGAAAGATTTGGTAAAAATATGTTTATTGAACATACAACTTGGAGCACTGTGTAAGTAAAGAAAAAATTTGAAGTTCACACCGGATAACGATACCGTATAACCGACACATCAAAACTTCCCAGGAATTAGCGCCAACTTTGTTTGGCCCGGTCGATATTTTGACTGAGTTTTTTTTTTCTTCCTCTTTTTTTTTTTGGGTATAAATTCACAGTAGTTATGAATGAAACTGGATATAGTGGAGATTGCGTGTTTTGTGACTATGAAAGTGCCAATGACGGTCTCCACTAGCGACGCATTGCTCAGTTTCCCTGGCTTTTCCATTCCACGAGCTTGTCGTGGACCATAATAAAGAGTTGGTATTTGGGTAGAAAACATAGATAGGGGTGATCTGGGTTGGTTTCATTTCTTGACACATGTTCCCATGATGCATGCTTCTGACACCTAGAAACCCATGCCATTTGAGGTCAGGTGGGTCAGCAAGCCCATTACATTACAGTGAACCTGAAAGTTACACCCAGCATACGAGGACAATTTTTTGGAATTATCATCTTCTAATCTACCAGAAGTGCATATTATGATCTCTCAGATACACACAGGTGTGATAAAATGAAAGTTTAATGCTTATTTGGCAACATATTGAGAGATTAAATTTATGTCCGCTAGTTTCCCATGTTAATCTATGGAGAAAAAGTGAGGATCATGGAAAGTAAGCCAAGGATGTGGACGGTCAACCATGAACAGAATGGTCAGCACCACCTTTAGGCGAATTTAGAACTAACCCAAATATGGACATTTCTTTTATTCACTAAACGTCTATATTTTTCAAATGCATTGTTTTGGGGCCGATGTATGATCTGTGCTTTGCGTACGCTTGGCCTTTGTTCTAATGTATTTTTTACCTGAGCGTTATATATAGGCACAGGCAGCTGACTGACCAAAATCGTACCTGCACGTTATGCAGATTTTTGTCAGGCTTCGATATCTTCGGATCGGTGAATCAAACTGACGGATTTCCCGTACTGGCCTCCACATATTGTTCTCCTTCACCTGCCAGTGGTTACCCGCCAACGATGTTATCTCCTCCTAATGAGCATGCCATTTTAGCAATAACTAATCAGTGGGCTAGTAATGAAACTGCGCTTGCGACAATACATGCTGAGTCTGACACAAAACTCAGAATTTTATTTAAAACAAGAGGACTGTGTCATTCCTGTGCTCAGCTGACATGTACAGATACCCTTCCAATTTTATAAGATCCCACCCCCTCCCCCCCAAAAAAAAAATTCTTAAAAAAAAAATTAAAAAATCAATGGAGCGTGTCCATTTCTACAAATCTACCAGAGACCCACTGAATGTACATTGCCAACAAGTTTAACGTCAGTCTGACTGACAGTTTTTGGAAAAGTCAAAACTGTGAATTAGCATTAGACTACCCATTGATTTACATAATAATCAATTGGAAAGGTGCATTATCGGTCACTAACCGAACTGAAAAAAAAGAAAAACGTCGTTTAAAATCAGGAATACACAGCAGTGTCACCTAGTGAACAATTTTGTTTGACCCTTCCCACAAGGAACATTTCCTCTAAGTTTCAGCTTGTGATGGTTCGGGAGAAGTCAAAAATAGCAAAAACACACAAAAAATTCACAAAATTATAAAAAAAAAATAGCAGCACTACCTGGTCAACAAATTCAGAACTAGGAGTCGCCGGGAGTGTCCTGTGCAATATCAAAGCAATTGGGTGAGCGGTTTCAGAGAAGTTTCTTTAAGATTTGCCACCAAAAAGAACTACAAAAATCATTAAAAAAATAATACTGGAGAGTGTCCATTTGACCAAGCTAGTGGAGACCCACCCAAGGCACATTTCAACCAAGTTTGAAGTGAATCTGGTTGACGGTTTTGGAGAAGAAGTCAAAAATGTGAATTGTGGACAAAAGACAACGGAGGATGGATGAACGGTGGACTGACGGACGACGGCTGGCTAGTCATAACATAAGGTGACTGACCAGTCAGCTGAGCTTAAAACTAAATAAATTGCGTTCCTTTTAAGTAGGATAAATCAACAATCTTATAGTAGTCAACAAACAAACAGTGCCAACGGATTAGATAGTTGTCAAACTGGAAACACCGCATGTTCGGGCCTGAAATCCCTTCAAAGACGGCTTGACCTTCAAACTCATTTTTCACATAATCAGTTTCACAAGAACATCCCAACCTATTCCGTTTTCCTCTCCTTCAGTTTTACTTGAAAAAAAGCATACAGTTTTCGCTCATGTCATCCTGAAGAGAACTAAAAAAGCACAGCTTTTTTGTATGAAGACTGGTTCTTTCACAATACTTGAGGAAAATTGAAGTTCTTTGATGTGCAAATGGAGTGTCATCACTTCAACTTCAGACCACCACAGCTCAATAACGGCAACAAACACGGGAAAAACAAAACATGCTTTTGAGGATAGGTACAAGAAGATTATTTTTTCAAAGATTTCTTTTATATAGTGCCATAACCGAAAAAGTTAAATCAACATTATCAAAAAAAAAATGAATGCTATATTTGCATAATTGCTGCATAAACATATAACAAGTGAGTAACTGACAATATTGTAATTTGATTCACCGACAAGGCTACTTTTCTGAATTTTATGCTTAATGGAGGTACATATAAGCTATAGTTTGTTTGTTAAAGATTATTTAGAAGATGTAGCTAACCCTGAACTTATCCTTAAGCTTTTGAAAATTCATGTATCATTTATCATATAAGAATAATTCATCTGTCATTTTCCCTATAATGGTATTTGACTTGGGTGACATTCCATATAATGATAAATGACCTTGGTCATCTATTATATAAGGATACTTGACTCACGTCATGTGCCATAAAAGAAAGGTCTTATGCCATGTGTTATTTAAGGAAAACAAAGAGTGCAAGGATCCGACACACCTAAATAGAAACGATAGTTGGATATGTGACTGAACAGGGGATATGCCAGTGCAAACATGTGATAAATTTACGTGTATCATGTGTCACTCTCACCTTATCGTCAAATCTTGTGTAAAATTTTCCCCGATGCCTACGACCCCCCAATTCTCCCCTCGTCTCACGCTGTCTACTGCGGCACTCATCTCTGTGTACTTTTGCTACAAAAATCATAATTTTATGTCACATATTTTTGGTACACAGGCCTTGCTCTGACCAAACATTTGGCACCCATTTAGGTCAGGCCTAATTTTTTTGAAAAATAACAACAAAATTAACTCTTTCAGTGCCAATCATGTCTAAAGTTGATCTACTAAAGTCAAACTAGCTTAAATTATCGTTTGGATCTCAGATTTGTATTCCTCGTATTTATTTATTCAAGTATCAGTATGTCTATAGTTCCAGAGAGAATACACCATGTCGACAGTTTTTCTTGGCCCGCATTGGACCCATTGCGCCCAATGCGTGCCGAGAAAAGCTGTTGAATTGGTTCCAAATTTGGCACTGAAAGAGTTTAACCATGATAATAGCCACCTTTGCATGGTGCATCATAACTTCACATTTAAGCAATCAAGAATGAATCAGGGGACCCTGACTTCAAGTTTTTCCGCTTATAAAGCACCCACGTGACCATGTAAATTATGAAATCCAAAAGATTCAAAATTGTATTTTGAAACAACTTTCATAACTTAATTCACATGAGGAAAGCTTTTTTTATGCTGAATTTAATGTCAAAGATTTCACCGAAAAGGACAAATTACAGCACAATATTTAACTGACGATTCTTATCCTTTATTTCCCTCTTTGCAGCAAAAAAGAGCCACCTGTTTGGGTTCACAACTGTTGTCACCATCAACATGTGACAAATGCTTTATGGGTGGGGCACTATTCAGAAACTGGTCAAAAAAGCAGCACGCTATTATATTTGCATGAGTTCAATACCTCACCTGGATTGTGGGTGTATTTTCAATATACCGTATTTCAGGAATCTTGCTCCTATGTGAATGGACTACTCGTCTCATTATTGACCACTGCCATGCGGAGTCCATATGGCTCTTGTACAATACACAGACAAAAGATAATGATCTGTATAGACGGAAGCAGGAACTGAAACATCAGGAAGCTGCAAGGAGTAAAATATGTTTTATATCCTCAGTGCAAGGAGCAAAAGATGTTTTATATCCTCACTGCAAGGAGCAAAAGATGTTTTATATACTCTTCAAATTTTCATACCAAGCCCTCATTTGTCCTTGATATAGTGGAACCTGTACCAACCCCAAGGATTGCCAATCTGTGGTGTCTCAAAGGAGGCATAAATTACATGAAAAATTCTAAAGAGATTCTTTTTTATGCCCTTCTTTAAAGTCATGAGCTAAACATAGTAGAGAGGTGGTCTCTCAAGGCAGGTACTAGTGTCTTCAGCTTGATTTACTACAAAAAATGAGTACACAAGTTCCTCATAAAGCGTGTTTTCATTCAAAGGTACAATACTTTCTTTTAATTGATGGGTTTGCTATCTGTTACTGATCAAGACTACCACACATTCCCCTTCTTGTGCTTAATCATCTGGTATGCTTTTGTGTTTGCATTGCATAGAAAATACACATGTGCAAAACTATTCACAACTTTTAGCACCCATCTATATTTATCAATCTTTATTGCTCTTTTCACTGGATAATTGTTGGTGATTTCTGCTTAATTTTGAACATTAAATTTGCTGTTTTTGATTCTATGTACTCCTTTTCCTTCATTCCAGAAATTTTGTATATTTGATGTGCCTTTTCTACCACTAACATTTGAAAATTACTACTTAACTTATCACCATTTGGCCAGTGTGTGTACCAAACGTTTAATTCAGTAAAAGTACGATCTGCCCAGCATAAAATCAGAGGCTTTTGTATCCCATAGCAAGTCAAGCTCATCCAGTGGCACCACCTATCAGACATTGCTGAAATCACTCATACTTTTGTAGACGTTTTGCGATTGACAAAACATGGTGACCAGAAAGTTCTGCTGGAGTGATAGCTAAAAGTTATCAGTTCTACGCAAAATTCGTATAGAAATTTACGCATTAGAGGTTAAAGGTGCGTTCACATTATTTTCTGTGCGTGCACACTGCGCACAGGGTGCGTTAACAGCGTATAGAGTGCCTACATGGTACAGGCTGCGTATAAGCTGCGTACAGACCCCGTGGACAGCTAGTTGACAGTGCGTACGATACTTTTATATATGTGCGTATAACATCGCATAGAAGCCACTTCAGTCTATCCAGTCAGCGCGTAAAACTAATGGTAGTAATGCACTGAGAGACGTTTTACAGTCAGAGACTTTTGGTGTCAGTCATTAATGTACAATGTATGCGTAGGCTAATGACATGTTATTCTTCCCGGGAAAAAAAATATGTGTGTAGGCCTATATGGGCCATGTGAAAACATCTGTCAGTCGGTCACATCTTGGTTATAAACAAGCTTATACACCTTTAATTCATATTCTGTACTTGACCCGATCAATGTATATTGGTCTCTAAAATTTTCTGAATGAAAATAAGCCACAGGCTAATCACTGAAGATCTCGCTCTTCCACCCATCCAAACTAATAGGCCTACAATACGAATACGCTTGAGTTGATGCAAAGGGCCGTCTCGTAATCGTCACTTCATGTTAATAGATTAATGACCACTGCTCTACTTATAATGATACCTATAAGAATACCAAAAAATCTGTATAGGCCGATCAATCTTTCTCACAATTTATTAGGCTCCAATTTCACCGTTTCGGTATCTGAGAATAGACGTAATGATTGCACAAAATATGGAAAGTTTTACAAGCGAGCAGGCAAATGCATACATGTGCCCTGCAGCGTCCATGCCTACGCTGGGCAGATTATAAATGCATGAAATTTCGTCACATCCCAGAATGCCTGTTGAGAACCCATGCAAGTTCACTGTCTCGCCTGCTCCATTACCTTTCAATCCTAGGCCGACATGCCCTTTAATTCACAGCTGATCGACTAAAACTAACGACATGATTTTGACAATGGAATTCAAATAAAGTCTGATTATTTTGACATCCTATACCTCTATCTGCCAATTCATATGATATAATGTTGACAGCAAATGATGGAACAAGTGACGACAGTTTCATGTTAACGTAAGTTCCATCTTGATATTTTCCAGCGGTTATAATGAATTCATATAGAAAGGCCTACAAAGTCAATAAGTAATTGTTTGTTTTAGATTTAAGCAGCGAAATCATTGCATTTATGTCCAATTGTCGACAGTAATTTAAGTCGCATAAATCTACGATGGACCGATAGCGCACAACCTGCTACAGGCCTAGCTGTTCTTTGTTGCTTTTCCACTTGCATGAGAGAGAGAGAGAGAGAGAGAGAGAGAGAGAGAGAGAGAGAGAGAGAGAGAGAGAGAGAGAGAGAGAGAGAGAGAGAGAGAGAGAGAGAGAGAGAGAGAGAGAGAGAGAGAGAGAGAGAGAGAGAGAGAGAGAGAGAGAGAGAGAGAGAGAGAGAGAGAGAGAGAGATTTGTTAGCAGCCTTCGAGTTTTTTTTCATGTACACAAAACATCTGATATTTTAATTTATTTAGTCCTCTTGACTTCGTGTAATACTGTGAAAGTGATATTCAGCAAAAAATCGAAACTATGATAATGATGTGAATGCAGCGAAGATTAAAATGTGCCAAAGTTAATGCAGTTGACATGGAAATACGTCAGGCAAGAAAAGCATGGCATATATATATATATATTTTTTACCCTTGCCCTCCTATCCCGTCTCTATCTGCACAGTTACAACCTTCCTTACAAAACTAGTTGGTGGTCATAAATAGGTAGGTATTTCATAGTATAAAAAAAACCTATAGACAAATAATTCGGAGGGGGGGGGGGTTAAAGTGTGTCGAGATTTTCCCGACCATTTTGTTTGGTGGTTATAATTTACGATCTTTGGCCCCATTTTCTTTTCCCAAGCTGGAACTTTAATTATTACCCGCATTAGGCCTATTACATATTTATTCACTCTGATGTTGAAGAAAAATAATAAAAACTCTTTCTTTCTTGTCAAACTAACGCTCTGGGGGCTAGAGTTGCTTCAATGAGTTATGTTCATAATAGGCCGGGCTGGCAGAGCATACACACCAAAATGAAGTCTCTTTGTAATGTCTAGCCTATAATACGCTTGTGTCTCTTAGGATACGGCAACACCCAGGTTATAGGAAAAATATGAGCGATGTCAGATACTGTGCATACATTTATAGGCCCTATATACCCATACGCACGCATGCTCCTCAAAATCAAGTAGGTCTACAATGGGGAGGGGGCGGGCAGTAATCTTTAGTAAATCTACTAAATGCTTGTTGCACGCTAACTCTGCATTCTTGCGCCCCTTGCTTTTATTTTCCACTCACCAGGCATCACCGTGTGCACCTCCTCACTCTGTAATTTCTCATATGAATTTATAGACACTAGGGTGTGCTTGACCCGCTACCAAAGAAAGCCTCCTGTGCCAGCCGCCCCTCGCCCTCCGCCCCCCCCCCACCTCTAAAAAAAAAAAAAATGGTTGGTGGCTTTTGATTTGGGTCCTCGGCTGTGACCCGATCACACACAGGGCAGGTGGAAGATGGGAATGGTGATTCTTTCCACTTCAACATGGTCAGAGCACAGCACCGCACTGTCACTGTCAGCAGCACCTTGCCACACGTTTAACCTCAAATGATAACCTCAAGGCCCTTTCCATTAGGCAATTTGCTATCAATACAATATACTAAAGAAAAAAGAAAAAACCTACCTGATTTCAGCTGTATTCTCCCACTCTTCTTTCCGCTGATGTGCTTGGTTCAAATTCCCGCTGCAATAAAATTAAATTTTAAATCACTGTCACGGTATCTCTTTACACACACGGAAAAAATTCTCAACAGAAGCCAAACAAAAGAAATTAATGTCGTTTAGTTTCAGCACTCAATTTTTAAAGAAAGGGAAAACAAATGAGAGAGAAAAAAAACCGATGTCCACTAAAGTGAATTCAATTTGACCTTTTTGTCTGTCTGTCTCCCTATAGAAGCCAGATTATAAGAAAGGTCTCAGGGAAAAATTAACTGAATTTTAAAAGAAGATCTTTCATTGATATAGGCCCAATGCAATTTAAAAAGCAAAACCAAATTCATGAGAGAAGCAGCTTTCATTTGGGTCTCTCAAAAACATTCATGAATGCAAATCAAAGCGGCCTGACGGCATGACATACACATGCATGGGTTAATTGCTGCCCTGCTGTGTGCTTATCATGGTGTCCCAGTACTTAATTGTCAAATGTGAAGTCCGCATGTGGCAACTCCATTTCTTGACAGATCTTCGTCATAGGACTGATCACATGATGCAATCTTGGCTTGACCCTTCACCCTCCCAGCCCCACCCCCCGGAATTACAATTTATAAGCCCTGCGTGGTGCTCATTTAAAAGGCCTATGAATGAGTTACCTGAGCGCAGACTCCTGGACGGCGCAAGAGACTGAGGGCGCTAGTCGGAATCTGACCCAAGTGTACCAGCCTTTGAATTTACCGCTCCAGTCACAATAGCACACACAAATCTTCGTTCAGATTCGAACGTTACTCTGCCATCTAGTGTCCTAAGCTAGAACTAGTTTATTGACCAATTTATTTATTAATTTGAGGTATTACGCTACAAATTCAACCCGCAAAAAATGTAAACAAACCAGGTTGCAGTCTGTACCTTCCAAAATAACTTATAAACCCACACATGTCCTATGCCAAATTGTTCCTTACAATACTCTGAATCATCTGAGAACAAGAAAACCTAGTCATCATTGGGAAAATTTTGAGATATTACCATTTGCTACAGCCAAAGTACTGACAGCAGTCACGCCGCCTTGCGCGGTGACACGGAGAACTCACATTGTGGCCATGTGTATTCAGTTAATATGCTGGGTATATTGAAAACTGACCTGTCAATAAATACTGCACACTGTACCTGTCAGTTTCAGCATAAATGTGGTTAAAATGATTAAAATGCACTTTTATGTGTTTATTCATTCATAGAATATAATATTTCAATTAATTAAATGAAATAATGACAGTATATATGTAATAATGGGTCTTTCTGCTGCCCAAAGTAGTCACCTGCAGTGCCCCTTAAGGGAACAAGTCATCTCCACAATTATCAAATAAATGATCTTTGAAGATTGGAAATATTGTTTTGTGTACAAATCATGTAAAAAAGTTTGAACTGGGGCCACTATTTTTCCCTAACAGTCATATGTAATGCAATAAACCAGAATGCGTATGAGCAAAAACTGAAAAATTGTATATGCATGTTGCAGGGGTATGCTACCAAAAAATTTTCCCAATGATGCCTATAGTAAATTGTAGTTTTTATGAGGTAAATATTGTAAACTTCCATAAAAAATACATGTCATGTTGGTTTATAGACTTTGGAATGGAATACGGCGACTGTAACTGAACCTCCATACCCTCTCAGATACAGAATTTTGCCCATAGTTGAAATCGCCATCCATCTAAACTGAGCCCTCTGTTCTCTTTAACA